>OMLP01045741.1:45266-137048 GCA_900302685.1 Spondyliosoma cantharus
GTGTCCTGCAGCTCTGAGTTCTGCTGGGTAAGGGCACTTTGGACACGGTGGTACCTGGGACGGACACACACACACACACACACACACACACACACACACACACCAGCATGAATACTAAGCAGCTGCACCTTAACTTTAATCCACATCCGCTTATACAAGCCTGCATCCTTCAGCAGAACCACATTACAGAGACCGCAATCATGTCACCGTGCTGTTGATGTAATCATATATCATGTGTCACATAAACATTTCCTGCACTTCAGGGCATGAAGGCACCCTGCCTGAGTTTATATTTGAGATGGTAAAGGGAGCAATTTCAAAGGGTATTTTTTCCAGAATAAATGAGCCTTAAGTTGCTTGTACGTAGCGTTAAATAATGACATCATCCCAACTGTCTTACAGCTGCTGGGTGCGCACCGCTACCTGCATCAATGGTTCCTCAGACTGCACAAGTGTCTATCCCTGCCCCCATCTAACACCCCCACCCTGGAAACACTTAAACAGAGCCCTTTCCGTTTCTTTATTTTCTTTGGTCAACTCAGTGTTCTTTACAGAGTCTGAGCATGTGTTTGTAGACATAGGTACGTCCAGTGAACCGGCCAGCACCATTAGGTTTTACTGAGAGTCTGTGGCAGCAACCTGTCTTTTGAGGTCCAACCAACGTGAGAGGCGTCATCCTGCAAACATGGAACGGGTGACACACTCTGACAAGCTGTGGGTGAAGTGCATGTCAGGACTGTGGGATAGACCTCGCAAAGTGTTGCATGAATCACAAATGAATAAACTCAAGCCTCGCAGTGAATGAGCACATGGAGAATGTTTTTTGCCAACTTCGAGAAAAACTTATGAGATTCATGGATATATATTTTCGTGGTTTATGGGGTGAAATTGTTTGTCTTAAATAAGAACAGGGGATTTCATGAATAAACTCTTCCATGTTGGACTGCAGACATGGTGAGCCCAAACCTGTGACCTCCTGGAAACACTGACAAAATTCTTACTTTATTTCCTGACCACAGTGACGAGTGAAACCACCAGGGTATGATTGTTCACATCCATAACACGAGTCTTCCATGATGATAAACATCATGGGGATACCCCCAATCTCTGAAAAACTCACTTTCTTTCCACATCCTTCATGCGCGCCAGCAGGCCTCGTGTGTGGGGGTGACTGTGGCCGTGGAGGCAGTCCACCTCCTGCCTCAGAGCACTGAGCTCCAGGCTGCGTGCTGCCACTTCTTTCTCCAGCAGACAGCTCTCCCTCTCAGCCACACTCATTGTTTCGGGGTCACCGGCAAGAGCAGATTCCTTCATGGAAAGCTCGACGGACTCCAGCCAGGCCTCCAGGCTGCCCAGGGCCTGGAGCACTTTTACAACCTATACAGTAGGGAAGCAGAGAGGCTAATGATGTTGTGGTTGTGCTGCTGCGATTTGCAAGTGATTTAGTGCACAGTGAAAACAACTGGAGGAGATGTACTGTATAAAGAAGACAATAATAGGTTTACCTCATGGAAGCAGACCATGCTCTGACCTACATCTTTTGTAATAAAAGACTCACGCTTTCCAACTAAGTCATCAATCTGGGTGGATTTGCAGCCTCTTTCCATCCCATAATCAAATTATATGGCAACGCAATTTATTTCCCTTGGATTAGGCTTCATAAATTTTTGGGATATACCTTTCAGACTCCGCCAATTAAGGTGGTAAAGATGAAAGTAAATGAGCCTCTAACCATGAGTGTATGTGAAAAGCCCAGGCTCTGGGCCAGAACCAAGCTTCGCACAACGGGAGAACTGATCCAGAATCATCCGTCATAACCATAAATTTCTCTTATAACTTCAGAGGTAACTTGCCTCCATATGACTCAAGAGGAGTGCCTGCTGTGAGATATTTTATGAATCTTACCCTAAAACCCAGCTCCTCTGAGGCCTTCAGAAACACGGCGTTCCTCTGGTGCCTCCTCCGTAGCTCTTCCCACAGGACTTCTAGCTGGCCTAGGAACTCTTCGATCTTGGCGCTGCCCGGGTGCTGTGCGCAGACCAGCCCGCGGCCCTCCTGAGGACGGAGCGTTAAACTGATGAGAGCATGTGATGATTGTGCACTATTTCTGTTGTGAAATATAGACCTAATCTGAAGTTTTCTCAGACGAAATGTCTGCTCGTTATTTGATTAATACACAAACCAGGCCTGTCAAAGCGCCCAGTTTGCAAAATGTCAAGGATATTTTCATTCATCCAGTGCTTATGTTTTTAAAGAAACTGCAAATATGACAGTGTGTCTTGGCTTACTCTTTTGACCACCTCTATCCTGGCCCTGTTGGTGAGGATTTCTTGTTCCAGAGCGTGTTGACACCTTCTGGCTGCCTCCAGCCCCTCAAAGCTGGCTACAGAACACACCTGTGTGGCCATGGACACGTTGTCCTTCAGCCAGGACAAAGTCTGAGTAAGTAAGGAGAGCACACAGAGAAAGGATTAAAGTTTAAAAGAGGATTATCTGAGCACAGAACAAAAGAGATGACATTTAGATGTCATGGGCCGCAGGAAGCACAATCACCAGGATCCGGGTGACCTGATCCACACTGACTTTTGAACCCACCCACATGAAATCAAGGCAATTACTAGACATGAGAAAACAGTACTGCACAGTAGAGAGTCACACTTGAATGCATGACAACTTTGTCTCATTTAAAAAATGTGACATAATGTCTGTGGCTGGTTACCAGAAAAGGGTGTAATAGCGCAAAAAGCTGCACTGCTGACTTGACAATTCTTAGCAATGTTTTTTTTTACCCATTTTACCCATTTTTGTTGATGTTCTATCGAGCGTACAGACAGTTTTGAAAAGCGATGTCTAGGGTGCCCTGCAGAGGTCATGTCACCTTGTCAGCAGACACGGTGAACTTCTGGAGCTGTACGTGAAGCTGTGGGTGGCCATGTGGGGCGGCGGCGGCAGCAGCAAGCTTGGGCTCTGCTCTGGGCTTCCTGCAGCAAAGAAAACACAGACATGTGACTCCAATTATGACTTACATAAAGACCTCTCATTATGTAAGTAAAAGGGAGAGAGGGGGGCTGGGGTCAGGCTGAAATGAAATGTCACCTTTCAGCCTTCAATTGATGTCTGATGATGACATCATTTGCACAGGCAGGGCTGTCTCTCATGGGTGAAGAGGTGTGGTTCACTGATTGCTGCTCCTGGCTTTGCTCGCCTGGTGCTCTCCTACCAACCTCAACAGTACCCTGTGGACAAGAGTAAAAAGTCTCTGTAGGAAAATCCAGAAGATCAGCAACATGACATGTGAGTAATGTTATGCTTTTTCTGTCGGCCGTCCACTGAATAAATGTTGACTGGATGCATAAACATCTCAAATTGAGGATTTTATGCACTGAGCAGTTACTACTAGACAATGAGGCGTTGCTGTGGCTCGCTGCTAATGTGAATGTTACAATGTGGCTGGACAACATGGACAGCTGCCCAGAGTAAAGCCTCACAAAGCATACTTTCTTACAAAGGTTGACTATTCTCAGTGAAATAAGCCAGAGCAGGATAAAGATACAAGCTATTTCTGCTTGACGGCATGAAAGTTCAAAAAGAAATAGTGTAAATAAATTAGAATTGTTTTATGAACACATTAAGTCTAACAAGGTTGCCAACATGTGCTATACCACTCTGGTTACTAAAAAAGAGCCATTGCAGTTGGAAATATTACCCTTTTTTTCTCATTTAAGAGCAGCAGTGTTCTTTCAGCCTGAGATACTGATTTCCATGGCCGTCCACTCCGACTCTGTTTGCAACTGTGCAGTTTTTAGCGAGGTCAATGTCAGAGCTGTAGACCTTGTCTATGTGCAGAAATATATTAAAGACGTCAACAGCCTTTAGGCCTCTTTTACAACCATCTGAGGGCTTTAAAGGTTGGCCAAAGGACTCTGCAGCGGGGTTTCCAATGAGAGCTCCGTTTATCTGGACTATTACGGAGAACACAGTGGGATATCCTCATAGTTGGTGTTTTTACTTATGTCCACTGCAAGAGGCCCAGATCCAACAAAACCAATGCAAAAGTGCATAATACTTGGACCATTATTTTTTTCAAATATTGTTTTCAAAAGCTTATTTTCTTTTGGTTGTGTCATTGCTTTTTTGGTACTCACTTATGTTGTTTTTAAATATGCATAATTAAAACTGTAAGGCGCAAACCAAGGTTTTAAAAAGTTCTCAATAAATACAGTTTTATTGCCTTGCTTACCAAAACTGGTTGCCATAAATATGAAATATAATAAAATTAACTGTGAATTAAGTTATAAATTCTGACATTTCTCTGCCTAACTGTATGGATGCAGACCACACTATGTTCATTGTTCTATATAACATAATGTCTTTCACATATGCTAGTAAAAACAGTGCTGACACAAGTGAGGTCTCCGCAACAATCATCAAGACAAACACGCATCTGTCAGTGCTCTCACGTTAAATAATCAGAAATGCTGAATTTACACGACAGCCAGAAAGCGCAGAACAGCCATTAATAACAGTGTTTTATGGAGAAGCTTTAATTTAACCACGTTATTTTCTGACCGGGCTTGTAGAAGAAGTGAGTCAGAGAGCCTGAGAGAAGTGTCGCCTCCAAAATTATGCGAAAGATGTAGTAAACTGAAGGAGTCTAACATCATTTACTAACATGCCAGTCATTTTATAAGCCAGTCTGAGTTTCATAGAGGCACATTATCAGCCCATTTATGTGTTAGAGCTGCAGAACTAACAAACTGCTGTGATTCATTTGACAGGGTTGATAACATCACTGATGTCTCCTCCTCAGATATTTGCTTCTGTCCTTCATCCTTCACAGTGGCTTCCACTGTAAACAACTCCTGCGGTGCACTCCACATCCCTCTCTGCCATATAAAAAAAGAGTTATGTCGGCCATTTAATGATCCGTTATGTCATATTCGATGGTATTCATCCAGTCATCTCCTCTTTCCGCAGACTTCTCCCTATCTGGGTACTGTTGATTCTAATCTGTTTTCTGCCGGTCTCCTCTTCCCCTCTGTGTCTTTCTTTCGGCAATGTGCTATGAAGTGATGTCAGCCAAGAACTATCACTTAGCACCAAGCCCATCTGGTCCGCAGCCCCAGCATCTGGCTACAATTAGCCAGAGAAACAGACGATAGCCATGTTTACCTCCAGCAACAAGAGGCCATACCACTGCTTACACAGACATGAACATATATATATAATGCATGTACTCATACACATACACTAAAACATTTACAGTTACCTTTAATCAAGAGAGTCAAATTGCAGCAATGAGGGAGTCTGAGAAGGAAAGTGACTGCAGATACACCGAAAGTGCTAACATGCAAATGCCTCAGAGTTAATATCAGCCCACAGACCTGTGCAGCTGCATCTCACACCCTTACAAATAATGTAATCAATTCAGCACACACGGCAGCTGGAGCTAAAAACCTGCGAAAGTATGTGACAAATTACCTTTTACTGTTCAGCTGGCGGTTGAGCCCGGCGCTGACTTTGGCCTTTGGGCTCCAGGGTTTTGTTCGGAGCGTCTTATTAATCCTTTCATAAAGAGTAATGAGTGCTACTCCCATAGACAGTGCACCTAGGCAACACCCAGCTCCGGGAACAATAAAGGCAATGGACTGCAAGGCAAAGGGCTCAGGACGGCCATGCCAACAAGCTCAGTGCGTATTGTTACTACAACTGAGCAGTTGGGCTCGCTGGCCTGATGGGCTCCTGTCGCAGGTGGCGGGGCCACAGGGCCATAAGAGCCCAAAAACACAAGCGTGGAAATAAACTGAACCAGAATGGAAAGAGTGAAATATTCTCTCCTTGAGCATCTGGGCATTTTTGCTCTGGGCAAAACGAGGCCAGGGGGACTTAACAAGGACTCAGGGTCAACGGCAGGAGAGGAGCATTGCATTGTGGGATAGCTCACACAAATAGCCACTGTGCATTCAATTACAGATTGTAAAGCGGTTTAATGTGCTAACTTAAAAGACTAAATATACACATAATTACTGTTTTTTAACATACCACACACTTACATTTCTGGATGCGTCCTCTTCGAAATGACGCTAACAGTGGTTGCTTGTAGCTTTATGAGCAGTCAGGCTACTGTAGGAGCACCCACATGTTCAATAAAGGGGCTGCTAGGCCTCCATGATGAGGAATGTCGTGACTGAGGAATCGTTGTGCTCCGCAGATTATTCACTCACCCTCTACTGACCCACACACCATCTAGTAATGTAGTATTAATCCAACGACTGTGTACTGTTCTTAAAGCAGCTGAAAGCCAAGATATTATTGTACCATAAAGTGAAATTTTGGGTCGGAGGGAAAGGCTTATTTGCTCTGGCCCATCGTTCAACCATGTTGTACAGTCACGGCTTGACATTTTTCATGGAAACTTATGGGATTATTGTGCCAGGGTAAATAACACCTCTAAAAGCTCTTCCTGTGACTCTTACAGGGCAATATTCATAACATTAGCAGACTGGAGTTCTTGTCAGGAGGGTTACATATTGATCTATCCTCTAGAGTGCTGTGAGTTACAGAGCCAAGCTGCCATTCATCCTGACCACCTTATCAAGGATCTCATTACAACTGGATAATTAGTTGCTATTAGGGCAACTATCTAGCTGGTAGGAAAACCAGCAGTATTTTCAGCGCCAAGAGTAGAAGCCACTTCTCTACAGCAGCAGTTGTTATTTAGGAAAAACCTGCTTAAATTGTAAATCAGGCATTTTCCAAACCAAAGGACCAAGTGCGTCACTTTGTGCAGCCACAGAAGTCGTAGGACTGGATGAGGCTGAGCTCATCTCTTGCCAGCACTGACGGCGCTGTTCTCTCCCAGCCGAGAGCCACAGTGCGGTTTCTCCAGTAATAGAACCAAACGCAGAGGCAACTTACCACGCAGCCTTTCAGACGATTCTGCTCCTCCTTCACCTCCTTTCCCATGATCCTTTGTGTCTCTGTTCCCACGTTGCACTGGGGTTCTCGGGCCGGGGTCAAGGGGTCAGCGTCTTCCCTGGTGAAAGTGGAGCCAGTGGGAGAGAGCGTGGGCCTGTCACTCCTGCAGGGCAGGCAGAGCAGGAGGTTACTGTGGTGCTGACAGCGGCCTGCGATGAACTCCAATTATGGCTCTGCAGTTTTCCACCAGTGTTTGTGTTATTTGGTTTACATAGCTGAACTGCAGCTGATAAGACAGCCGAGATGATGTAATATTTGGATCTAAAGATAGCCGGCCGACATGAGAGGCTCTCAGCCTGAGAAATATTTGGAAAGCACGAGATGTTTGAGATGGATGTCAGAACTGTGGACTTGAGTTATTCCTAACTGTTTTTATCATTTTAAAACTGGAAAATGTTCAATCTGTTTTGACCAGGTAGAGAATAAGGATTACAATGTTTTCCATTGGCCTGTCCAACGCTAAGATAACATGTGCTACTGGCCAAACTGAAATCAGATCAATTGAGTAGTATTCATGGTCCCTAGAGGATGGATGGATAATTATTTTAATAATAATGAAAAACTTCATACAGTGCTTTTTTGCTTTTTTTTTGCTCAAAAAGTCACACATTTTTGATGCCCCTGTGACCATTATTCTAACACAAGTCTATTACTGGAGTACAAACCAGAGTATTTATTATCTCTGCCAAGGAGGTTATGTTTTCACCAGTGTGTCCATTGGCAGGTTGGATAATTCATCATATATAACAGATTTCCACAAAACTTGGATAAAGGTCCAGAATAGACCCCATTAATATAAGATAAAGGGACCAATCGCTTTAGTTAACATTGTCCTACAATTTACAAAATATTTCCTAGGGAATAATGCATTGGTTTGGATGAAAAAAATCAGGTATATTTAGGTGCCTCTATAAGGGAGTGCAATTTGAGTGGAGGCGGGCCTTGGCAGAGGTATGCACTGGATGCCATTCTAGTTATGATCTGTATTCTAAAAAATATATAATATCGATTGGAGGTTTGCCCCTGATTTATTGACAGTGACCGGCTCCTGAAATGTTACATCATGTATGTATGGCTTTTGATATCTCAGATGGTGACCCTGTCTGTGTATCAGAGGTTGTCTGAGGAAGAGCCTTGGGATTACATTATGCAGTAACTAAAAGTCCTTCAAAAGGAAGCTTTTTGGTGTGTGGATCTCTCTTTTTCAACTTTCACAGGCATTTTGTGATCCAGCACCTTTGCATTAGGTATTGAGATATGTATGTTTTTTTGTCATCTCAAAGTTTCCACTTATACACAGGAAACATCAAGAAATCCAATTGCTGTAGATGTTTTCCAGAAGATCACCTTTTACATTTTGGAAATTAAGTAAAAGAACATGTTTCACTACACATTCTGTACGGCTATAACCAATGTCAATAATTCACCACAGTGCTCGATCAGTGCATAACTTTTTGCAGTCGGTTCCCATTTTACCACCGCATTAAAATGTAGCTGTACTCATTAAGCAGATATTGCTTCTGACGGTCTAAAAAAGTCTAATGACGTAACACTCTGGTTTCTTACTGCTGGCTATTAAAGTAACAATAAATTTGTTTTACAAATGCCATAAAAATAATCAAAAATATTCTTGTAAACATGTTTCATCTTAGATTCAGCAGACTATTCAAGGTGACGGCAGGATTTTAAGAGTTAGAGGAGAACCGAGCGTGTTGCCAAATTGACTCAGGAAGCCAAGACATTATTCACCCTGCACAGTAATCAAACACATGGTCAGATTCCAGAGCAGTGCAGAAAACGTAATGTTATAAACCAAGAAGTGGGTGGTGAGTGATGCTCTGTGTGGTAGTTATGGGCCGTCCTTCACTTTGCTTATAATTTTTCATGCATTCAAACCCAAATTAAACAAGGCTAATCAAGAGAGAGCAAAAAATCTTTATACAAAGTTCATTTTCATTTGGAAAACGTCCTTTAGGTTTTGTCAGTGCAGACTTTTAATGTAGGGAATAAGAAAAAATTCAGTTCCAGCTCAGTGGAAACCTGCGAAGGACCAATTACTAGGTGAAATGGCGCATGTATTCACAGGGCCACCACCGGAGCTGTCAGTGCTATCCTTGGCCCGCTGTCTCACCTGAAAACCTTCTGAAGAAGCGCCCAGCAGTCCTTCACCTCGCTCTGCTTCTGTGTGACGCTGGCAGCCAGGGCAGGATGGAGGTTAGACAGCTGCGACACGCTCACATCTAGCATCTACCACACACAGGCCTGTAGGTTAGGTAGAGAAGGCTTCTGCAGCACACTTTCAGGATCTGTCTGAGCAGTGCTACTTTAAAGGTTAGGTTCACAATTTTTCAAGTCTGTATTATAACAGTAGTCGGGTATCAATTACAACACTGTAACAGGTTTGGCTTGCTGAGACTGTTCCTGCTGTTTATATTGGCTGGTAAGAGATCGCTTCCAAATGCCTACACCTAGTTCTGCACAAAAAGTCCCTGGACAACGTCTCCTTGCTCAGCTGTGTTCGAAGGACACTAACACAAAGAACTTGTGCAAAAAAAGCTCTAAATTTGGAATATAATACCTCCCATCTTTTACATTAAAATTGCCATATTAAAGGATGATGTGATATAAAACATTTTTCATTTTTTTGCAACTGACTATTGTTTGAAGACAGGCTTGAAAAGTTGTGAACCCATCCTTTAAGAGAAAAGATGTTTCCTACCATGATTTGGCTGGCGATGTCACGTATTTCTCTATCTCCAAAGCTGTCCACCTCTCTGGACGCAGATATGCTTTTCCTCTGAAAGAGAAAAAAAAAATAAAAAATATGTGTTAGTGAACATGAGCAAAATCTCACATCTAGTAGAAAATCAACAGTTAATCCGCAGAAAGAATTGTACCATGTTGTTGATAGCAAACAACGTATTATCCGCCTGCTGGTAGAACGAGGACACCTCCAGTGCCAGCTGAAGATTTTCATGGTAATTTTTCAGATGAGCCTGGACCTTCAGCCACCTAAACATAGCAGATGACAGTGCAAACAAGGTTAGGCTTCAATTTATCTCCAGATAGATGACGTTTCATGCAGCAGTTCAACCTAAGGGACAAAGTACATTTTATTGATGTGTTTCCGCCTGCTGGAGATGTTTTTGCCATCTGTCTTCCCCTGTTTCTCCAGTTTCAGGGCCAAGTGGTTGATCTCCTCGTGGAGGTTTCGGTAGAGCTGCTCATCCTGCAGTCAAACAGGGGAACACAGTCCAAGTATGACTTCAGCTGTCTTTACCATACACCGTGGGAGACAAATTACAGTCAGTCATAGATTAATGACTGTGAAACATCTACAAAATCTTAATATAAACCAAAAACATATGGGAATGTGTATACTTTTACCTCTTGAATGTTGTTCAGGGTCTGTAATGTTTTTAATCCTACCTGTTTCAGATCTAAAATCCTCCTGGTCAGCTGCATTTTGTCAACATTTTCCTCCAAGACATTCACCAGAGCCTGCTCCTCTTCCTGCTGGCACACATAAAAGTGTTTATGGCCCCCATTTGTGAAGAACCCAACCATTATTTCTTTTAAGTGGCAGCAGGATTAAACCACATTCACCGTTCTACCGAGAGAGATGCTGAACAGAAAGAGCCCCCAGCATTAAAGAGGAACTTTGAACTTAGTGCTAATGCACAGAGGAAAGCATGAGTGGAAGTAAATGGAGAATAGAGTCTCCTCTGGGGATGGCTGTTTTATAAGCATCCTCCATTACATTTCCACATGTCCATTATCAATCACCAGTTCCACCGTGCCAGACATGGACATGAACATGAGGTAAACATGCTTTTTGATAATGACAGGCAGATGTTTTACACCGCTGACTATACACAAACAAGAGATGTCTTCAGGATACTGAGCTAATTTCCTGTATTAGCAAGTGCTGTTTTTTGTGCCAATTATCTTGTCAACTGTTGATTAGAGTTGTCTGTCCGCTCATGTTTGCCTCTGGGCCAAATGTTTTCAGTGTTAATTGTTAGAGTCGGGAACAATACAGAGGGGAAGAACTTTGCCGAGATGAGAACTGGGAATGTGTGCATCTTGTCGATAAACATTAGCACCAAAAATAATCCATTTTGTCATTGTTACTATTTTGTCAGTGTCCACATTTAAACTACTCATTGTCATAATTTGTGCTGAAATGACAAACTGCTGAAAAACAATCAATATTACTGTAAAATACAAAGGTTTTACTTAAATAGTTCAATAAAATTGGCTCTTCCTCTGCACAGAGTGACAGAAATGGAGAGGAACGTTTTTATTACCTTTTCTTTAATCCATGCCTCCAGTTTGTCCACCTTCTTGTTGAACTCCTGCAGGTTCTTGGCTCCGCCCAGCGCCCTTGTCTGATTTGCAGCCGTCTGCTTCAGAGTCTGCCACTGGTCCCTGAGCTGACTGAGCTGCTTCTTCACGAGATCGGAGGTGGGGTTCAGCTTGCAGATCAACTGCTCACCCATCTTTTGAAGAAGGAAGAAACATGAAGTCCTTGCTCATTTTAGATATAGAACAGATGGACGACCAGACTAACACAGAACAGTGGCTGAGTACATTTGACACCTCAGGTTTGTAATTGATTATGTGCCAGCCGACTTCACAAATGTTGGAAAAATGCCAATCATTTCTTCTATTCAGCTTTGAAAAATCTCCCGGTTCTGCTTCTGCCCTTCCTGCGCTGTCTGAGTGTCAGGGGAGGTTAATTATCAGCAATGTACCATTTCCAAACATGTTCTCCTGAGGGAGAAAGTATAAACTGGCTTGACAGAGCCGTCTGGAACACTGAGGATCTGCTGTTCTCGCCACTCGACTGGAAATGCCGACGAGGCCATTAAGTTATGTGTTATGTGATCTGACAGTCTCTTTAAGCACCATAGACAGTGATTAATGGTTTCATTCAGATCTCCATTACCTGTTCAAATGGTTACATAAACATTTTAATTTGGATGTGGTCTGCTCTCAGGTGCTTGCTCTGGCAACTCAGTGATATTTCAGGTGCATTGTTTTGTAACCTGGTTGAGTTGAATCAGGGTGTTCTCGAAGTCTTTGAGGTCTCTCTGGAGTGTCTGCGATGCTTCCTCCCAGTCCTGCAGGGGGCAGCGCTGAATATTGCATCCATCCTTCAAGTCCTGCAGCTTTCCTTTGATCCAGGCCTCGGCCTACATCACAAACAGACAACAAAAATGTTGAAGATATGCTTCACACTGTGCACATCATAGTGGACCATTTGTTTGAGCTTTGATTTGATTTTAAAGTGAGAACATGTCAGCTTGAGGAAGTACCAATTCTTTACATTCATACAGTCATAAGACGTGCAGGAACTGATTTGTCCCTAATTGAATTTTGAATGTTTGGTCAAAGCTGCATATGATCTAAAACAAATGCGGTGAACTTGATATTTGTTTGGATCAAAGTCAGATTTGTTTTGCAGTTTTTTCAATGAAGTTTACAGGTAACATTTTCACATCTGAGGCGTACTGGTTCTGGGATATCAGCTGTGTGAGTACATGCAACAAAGTGCTAGTCACAGTCTTATTCCTGTTGATCTGGAGGGCAAACAGGCCAGGACATTTTCTTCCAGATTCCCCAGTAATACGTCGGCACTTCAGACACATCAAGCACAGCCCTTTGTTCTCCGATGTCATGTTATGCAGAGCAGAAGTTTCTCTTGGCAAGTTCTTGGACTCCAAAGCCTGTGCGAGGCTTTGTCTTGCAGAGCTGCCTGTTCTGGCAACATTTGTATGGACCAGGTGGTCAAAGTCAGGAAGTGCTGGAAAGTACATGTTTGTTTTCTGCAAGAAACCCGTTGTGGAAGTCAGTGACCCGCCCAAGTCACAATAATGAAACAGACTCAGGTTCAGTGAGTCATACAACTGATACTATTTTTCACTCGGTTGCTTTGTGTACTCTGCAAGATGTCAAATAACAGCTTAGCACACAAATGAGTCATTATAACGTTACATCCAAGCATCATTTTCCAAGGAATATAGCATGACTGACAATGAATAATAGACTGTAACCCCCTCTTTTGAATCAATAAAAACATCAAGCCGCACATGACACAGCCTCTAAACAACTCTTCACTCGAGATTAAAATGTGATGTCACTTCTCAGAGCGGCAGGTCATTAACTTGAGGCATGAGGCCCCCGGTGCAGCGGAGGTATTTCTGGGTTGAACAGAAGGAAAAGAGCTTGACAAAACAGGCCGGCCCCTATCTCCTCACACTGGCTCCCATGGCATTATAATGACCTCATACAGGAAGTCTATGATTCCCTTGTTTCTTCCTGTCTGCTCTCCACAACAATTGTGTGTTTATCAAAATGTACAGTGAGGCCTTTTAGCAGCGAAGAATAGAAAGCTCATGACTGCAGCTCAGATTGTATCATGGACCCTGGATTTCTTGAGAAAAATCTGTGGCCACACAGGAATACAACACTGCAGTCAACACAGAACACACTTCACAATAAACTCCATGTTTGGTGATCAGAATCTGTGAGCAGAAATCTTTTTCAGCCTGCTTTTGATTCCTACAAACTTCAAAGAAACACATTTTGAACTGAAAAATTCGTACAGATTTCGCATGTCTTAATACATTTAAAGTATTTACCAATAAGCCAAATTTTTTGCCTCACGAGTAACGCAACTTGGCCCCAAAAAGACTGGGGGAGTGGATGTTTCTCCAATTTCTCTATCATGGAAATGAGATGGTGAAAGGCGAGATGTTTTGCAGAGCAGCCTCGGAGACAGATGGCCCTCAACGAAGCTGTGCTTCTCCATGTGGTGACCTGCTTTGCTCCCCTCGCTCGGAACATTGGGGGCCATTAAAAGTCTCTCTCTGGAAAGCTCACTTCCACTTCCACAGCAATGTAATACAGTAATAACACATTTTCATCAGCGATAGCAGTCAACCAAATCCCTGTAAAACAAGCAGGTCCCCAGGCACTAAAACCTCTGGCTATTTAAAGTCCATTCTCAAATAAAGTTATGATACAAAAAGCTGTTTCCTCCAAAAGCAACAGATACGCAAGCTCCACTTAAGAGCAAAGGGGCTGCTAAGCTTGTTAACATTAACGATGTGCTACGGAGCTGTTTTCAACACATACATACATCATGTGTTTCCTTCAGCTGACACATTCAAAATGAATTTCTCATTGCTGGAAGTAAGCAGCCTATCACTGGGATGGTTGAGAGGTCTGATGACAAAAGCCAACTGCTGGACAAAATGTCCCTCAGCCGAACTCGCTGAAAAATGTCCTTGTACGACGGGGTGGACGCAGCGATGAGATAACACAAGCAGTTGTGCTGCTTGGCTGAGCCTCTCTGGGCCATAGGCGTGAAGAGATGGAGCCAAACAATGATCTCATCCCTAAATAATTGCTTCACTTGTGGCGGTTTCCCCTCCCTCTCTTCCCTCAGCCGAACACAGCTCATACAGTTCTCGAGACAAATAAGAACCAGTACATATTTTGTCCTTCCTCGGAGGGTCATGCGACAGGCAGCTTCCACTCTGATTTCATCTTAACAACATAACTTTGGCTATAAAGCTCCACTCCAGCTTCTTTTCATTTTGCATCTTTACATCAGAGGAGATGACAGATTCTGATTAGCAACTTACACTGGGCTTCATTTTAAAATGATTTAAAACATCTTTGACAGCATATATTCTGAAAAAGCGGAGTGGAAAAAAACACACCCTCCTCAAACATTTTTTCAGTTTCCAAATATATGAAGGAACAGATTAAGTAGGACGAAGGTGCAGCTTTCCCTGACTGACTGTGAAAAGCTGTTCATATTGATATCGTCGCTTACTACATCTTACCTGCAGCACTTCCTTGTTGAAGAGTGAGTTGCGCTGAGTGAAGCAGTCACTCTGGGACGTAACAGCTGCAGATGCTTCATGACTTTCTTTCTTCTGTGATTCAGGCACTGAAATCTGTGTGAACACACAACACAGATAGCAAAGAGGTTTAAAACATGATGCCTATTTGACTGCAACATTAGCCATTTAAATTAAATAAACAACAAGAACAGATTATGCTTGCCTATCATATTTTTATTTTTTTTAAATCTAAGAAGAGCTCCAGGTACAGCAGTCCCTGTACAATGTGGGGATGTGTCCATTCATAATAATAATCCCTTTTTTCCATCAAGAGACATTATACAACATGTGTCAGACTGGCCCCAAGGTCCCTCTTAACAAAAACCTACTGTCAGCACTACGTAAGATGAAATTAACTCGACTGGCACAACTTCACTAATGGACGAGCGTTCCCGCTGCTCTCCAATCAGGAAACATCTGGGCACATGAAGGAAGCAGGAGCGGACAGATCCCTGGATGTCTGACGTTTTTGACTGTCAGCCTCACATGTAAACACATCGCCTTTAAAGGACTGTGGTAGATCATGATCATGCTCCAACACCTGAAGACACCACTGCACATGTAATTATAACCATTTTTTGTGACATTTGACGTGCATGTGACAGGAGGTGCGGTTTTTGGTTAAAGAATAAGAAACGGTGTAGGTGAGCTGTAGTTTTTTTGTCCTAAAAAGGGGAAATGAGGCCACTGCTGTGTCAGTGTGTTATTCTAACCAGCCTCCATGAGGACTTGAGCGAGCCTTTTCTTTTGTTAACATCTTCCCTGACCTCATGTTTTCCAGTGAGCCCTGCCTCAGCAGGCTCTGCTGTAACAGAGCACTTCATCCACAACACACACTGACGACTTCAACAAGAGACAGGCCAAATCCAACAGCCCATAGACTTTAAACAATATCCTACAATATACTTTGACTGTTTTTCTTCTGTCGGCTGCTTCTTTAAAATACATTTAGAGCCAAACAAGAGGAAATCAACCGGCTATCTGTGTGGCGTTCAAGGACACGTCGCTCCCTTTACTCGTTTTCCACCTCTGTGTAACTTTGCTCCACATGTATAATATAATAAACTGTTTAAGTTTGGCTGAACACGGCAACACATGACTTCACTTCCTAAACTCCAAGAGATCCATCAACTCCACAGCTGCCTATAAAGACCCCACTGCCTCATAACAAAACAACTGTTTTCCTACAGACTGAATAAAGATGGAAAAATAGCATCATTCTCAACAAGACACTCAATATCAAAACAATTATTTAAGCCGAGTATGACATTCAAAGACTCTTTAATATATAAATGTTAATTCACTGAAATAGAAAGACAGAAAGTCATTTTCTCCCGGAAGCTAGTTAACGTTAGCTATTTGAAGCTATTTTACATTTTTAACATAGCATTTAAGCTAGCATCTTACCTGTTGGACGGATTTCTCCTTGGTTTGTCCCTGCGTTGACGGAAATTCATCACTGCTGTCTTTTCTGAGCAATACCTAAAACATTCACATGAAATAAGCAGTCAAAGTGCTGAAAACTATGCCGTGAGTGAATGGAGCAAGACGGACAGGACGACGACAACTGTGGCAGGTAAAAGCATTTGAAACATTTCAACATTTAAGGTAACTTGGCTAGACCTCTCAAAGAACAAATATGTCGATGAATTTTCGATTAAAACCACAATATTTTACAGTTTGTGCGGGTACATTTGTCAAGCAATATGTTATACAGATTGCTTAATAACCTCAGGAATCCAAAATATTTTAGTTAATGAGTAAAGCAATGAAAAACGGTTTGGGCTGTTCAAGTAACGTTATGTAATGTTAGCCTATAAGTTACTGCTAATATTTTCACTATATGTTGAAACATGCAAATTGTCTTCTTCCCATGCTGAGGCTTCAGTTTATTTTCTTTGCTTGTACGACTAAGCATTTTTGTTGTTTTAAAAGTAAAGGGTTTATCACACAGCCTAAACATTGTGCAACTAAAACATAATTTTACACATTTTGAAAATTATATATATTTTAATCAAGAAAGTGCCTCTTAATTATCTCAAGTAACCCCTCTGTGATTATTAGATTTGATTATTAAATTTGTATATTGGCATGAATAAAGTGGTTTCTTTACCTTGAATTGAGAATTGGGTTTATTCTCACAGCTCACACCTACAATCCTGGGCAGATGTGGATCTGATGTGCTGGTGGTGGTGGTGATGTTGTTGTTGTTATTGTTGTTTTCAGATGTGGAGCCCGTGATCGACAGCTGTGCTGGTCCCACTGACACCTCTGATCTGTCCTTACTCCCAGAGATTGTGATCTTCTTGATGGATCTGGACACGGCAGAGGGAGAGGCAACGTTCTGGTTCAGCTGGTCCTCGGCTGCCATGTCCTCCTGTTTGTGTGTGACGGGGGCTACTTGCTTCACGATGGGCGAGACGAGACAGGGGCCATGTGCACAGACCTGGGATCGACTGAGGTAGAGCGAGTTCAGGTTGTGCTGAAGAGTGCAGTTATCCAGACTCTGACTCTGTAGATAACTCTGTGTAAACTCCTGGCATTTTGGCACAGCTGGGACTGACAGCCTTGTCCCAATGGTAAAGGGCTGCACCTTCCTTACAATACTTTCAGACATTGTCCAGATAGGAAAACAAAAAAGGTCCAAATGGGCATTAAGAAAAGTCTGTCACATTCCTTTATCCGCTCTCCTCACTCACCAGTGCTGTTTGTCTCTGTTGATCAGGCAAGTGGAGGGTTGAGCAGAAAGTGGAGGGAGAGCTCAGTTCTCCACCTTCTTGTGCATGTTGAGAATGCACAGCACACAGCCCAGGACGGCTTCCTTGGACTCCTGGGATCGAATGCGGTCCCAGACGTGGCGCAGTGCCGTGCCAAGGTGGGCAGCGCCTGTAGAGAGGCTTCTCCTGAGGAACTGTGCCACTGAGCCTGCCAGTCTGCTACTGAGGAGCCTGATAACCAGGGACCGCAGCAAGATGAAAACTGCTGGCATGCTGCCTGACTGTGCAGCGCAAAAAAAAGGAAAGCTCGAAAAAGGAGGGGAAAAGAGGAGGGTTGGTTACGAGAGGGGATGAAGTCACCACCTCTCCACTCTCCTTCTCTCTCTCTCTCTCTCCCTCTCTCTGTCAAGAGCAACAGAGCGAAGAGGGGGCTGTAAAGCCTGGCTGTCAAAACTTCCCCTCTGAACCCGAACAGAAAATCTGCTCAGATAAGAGGCGAGGAGTAATGGAGTCAAAGGGAGAGACCTCTGTCAGACCTCTTCAATCACAGCTTATCCTCTATGAGGTAATATCCTCAGCTGAAACAAACTCACACACACACCCACACTGACTCTACCTTGCCTCAACTCTGAGGTGCAGGGAAACAGATTCAGCCCTGAGGTGTTCTGCAAAAAATTCCAAGACAAAAAAATGTCTTTCAAAGGCAGCAGGTTTGTAAAAACAAAATCCAGGGTAAGATCTGAAAAGAGAGAACAAGCTTCAGAGGCTCATGTGAGCGCTGTCTGTCCAGGAGTGAGAGTGTTCTCCTCAGCTCCGAGCCTCCTCTTTCCCTGAAGCAGTTGTCACACAGGTTTCAGCTGAATGGGACAGAGATGCCCTGTGGCCATGCTCCTTAAACCTCAGAGCTGCTGGCATGACAAGTGTGAGGGGGCAAATTACAGTCAAGCAGATGATGACCCCTACCACTTCTTGATGATGGCAATAGTTCAACAGAACACATGTTTGGCTGACTGATTGGAATGGCAGGGGTGGCGTGTGTATGTCGGGGGAGCAAGGATTACTGAGGAGAGCAGACAGCAGAGAAAATATTTGCAAGGCGCAGAGGAGAATCTGCTTCCACCAGTGAAAGCTTTCCCAAAAAAGGAACTCTCACTCTTCCCTCTGCTGCCCTCTGAGTCGACCCCAGCACCTGGTCTGAAAGCTCTCTGAGGCAGTTTAGCCACTTACGACAAACTCCAGTTGATGTGAACATAGCACTTTTGGAATATGTGGTAACAAAATATCGCCCAATGCAGTAAAATTACATAATATTTAGAGACAATAAATGTGCCATAATGCAATACTGTACAAGCAGAGGGACAGCAGCCAGGGTACCATGTGACAGAAGTGGCCCGGAGTCTACATGGTTAATGACGCTTTTCAAAGAGCTCTGGTTTCATGATGAAGTCATCTAAGGAAGAGATTTAATGTGTTGCAGCTTGAAATCAGAGATAAATTCTGCGAAGGCTGGGTGGTGTTCACAGAAGGCTGAATGGGTGGAGTTCAAGGGGTTTGGCTGACTTTAAAATGCCATTTCCTCATATTGCTGGGTGAGTGGCCGTAAGAGTGTACAATTTATGTGTGCAGTGGGTACACTGTGCTACTCCGACACCACCATAAGCCAAAATGACGGTTGTGCTCAACTGAGACATTTGGAAATACAGGCTATTTTTAATTTAGGATATTAGTCAGAAAGGAAATATAAACACACATGTTTTTGCAAGTCACGCTGCGTAAAGGCAACCAACCCACTGCGGGCTGCTCCTGAGAGTGTGTAGCCTAGAGCATGATGTAGAATACAACATGAATTAAGTTTATCAATAAAAGAAATCCAAAAGTAGCTTTTCTATTTTAGCATTTCAATCAAAACATTGATACAGAACTGCAAAAACATGAATTAGGCTTGAGGTCTACACTGTTTGCAGCCATGTCGAGCTCCCCTATAATTAACATGATCAAGAGGAATTAGAATTGCAATTTTTTTGTAGTCAAACACAATAATGAGAATTACCAATTTTCTTTTTAACATAAAGTGCAAAACATTCAAATGTATATAGATGAAAGATCTTCTATTTGACAAATGACTTCATATTTTAAATTAAATTAAATCATATTAACTTATTAAAGTTTTGGTTTTAGTTGTTATGGTTTACAAATATGTTTTAAGTTAAGTTTTTTATCTGTTTCAGTATTATTTTTCATATTGTTTATTATACTAAAGGGTACATTTGTCAGGGACAAGATTTGAAAAGTACAGTATAGGTATTACAATACAAATGCAATACTTTGAGGAGGCAATTGAGCAACAGTCGTGTAGACATCCCAGTCTAAATAAATGCACCACTGCCTCTTCATTAGAGTTTAGATTCTCTGCCTGAGCCCAAACTTGACGGGTCGGGTCGATATTTCCTGCCACTACCCTCGGGCCCAGCCCTTGATCATTTGCATTTGTGTTTTGTTTTTTTTAATCATTACCTTATTAAAAATAAATAAAAACAGTAGAATTAACTTTGAGCAAGTTTGGAGGAAAGTTGGAGGTATGGAACCATTTTAAACAAGTTGTGGGCAGTGACAACATATGTGTCGGCTTTGTCGAGTGCATTAAGTGCGACACTTGTTGCATTATTCGTTAAGATCATTTTAATCAGATTTCTGTAGTTCAAACAACTCGGAATTGTAGTTGAGAAGTCAGTTATAACAGCCCACATATTAAAAAATTATCGGGTTTAGATCGGGCTTGGGCTCATAATTACACTTTATATGTCGGGCTGGGCCGGGCCGGTCTCGGACACAACATGCACGGGCTTGGGTAGGGTCAGGCTGGATTTTTTGGGCCCGATCTAAGCTCTACTCTTCATGCTTGTTGTGTTGACCAACTTGACAAAGACTCACACAAAAAATGTATATATTTATTTTATTTTAGCTTGTTTGGTAAAAACATAATGTTGTTTTAGTTTTTTCCTGAATTCTAGTTTTTATTTTGATTTCGGTTAACTAAAAGTTTTTCTAAGACCTACTTTTAGTTTTGAGTTAACTACAGTGTAATAACCTTGGATAGCAATCATTTGTTACAGCTACACAGAACATAAAATTCAACAGTACACACATTTTAACACTAACATGACACGACACACTACACCGAATTTTGTACAAATTACTTTTCATTTTGGTATAACCAGTATTGTTAAAGGAGTCCTTTGACATTTTTGAGAAATACACATTGGAGTAGGCTAAGCACTGAGCTGGAGCCAGGTGGCGATTTGCCTCGCATAGCATAACGATTGGAAGCAGGAAAAGAGCCAGCCTGACTCACTAGTTAACACATTGTTTGAGTTTTACAGGGGCTGGTAGTCTTATTTTAAAACTTTTGAATGAGTCTTAGTGCTAAGCTAAGTGCTTCTTTACTCAAGCTCAAGCAGATACATGAGAGGGGAATCACTATGGTCTCATCGAACTCTCAGCAGGAAAGCTACTTACATATTTCCCAAATAGTCAATCTATTTCTTTTAACTGTGTTAGAAATAGAAATAGAAAAAACATATCCAGAAAACTTGTAATTCATAAGTGAGGGCACTTTTAGCATCATCACTCAAGTTTCCACGAACACTGTGAACAAGACACGTTGCATAGCATCAGGTAATCTGCCAAAAGTTGACAGGTACACTTGGAGTAATATTTTCTTAATCCATGAAGGTCCAAGTGCAAGAATTGTACCAAAATGTCTGGAAACTCCTTAAGTCTTTTAGTCTTTAGTATGGTCCCTGTTTTCCACTTGGCCAGTAAACATTTATAAAGGATGGAAAGCTGTTTGCTCACTGTCAGATTAGATTTGAACCAGGTGTCCCACCTCTGCCAACCAGCTCAGATTAGGCTACCGTAACACCTTCCTTATGTTGTTTACCCTGGAAGTCCTCTCTCCCCACAGCTCTAATTCACATCTTGTGCGTAACGTTGAACTTTTGTTGCCCACATCCGTAACGAATAATCTAGACCTCAGCCTTGATCTGAAAGCTTTTTATTTGTGCCATCTTCCTTTATATGCACCTTTGATGGTGGCTGTTAAAGACAGGCTGGTTCTGGCCTGATGGCTGATATCACTGCCTCCCAAGATGATAATGAAGTCCTGATGGTTTCTAACCACAGGCCCTTGTTGGTGATCACCCTTGTTAGATATCTTCCGTTTTATTGGAGTCAGTGAATACGACTTGGAAGATTCGTTGAAGGGATGATGTCACTGAGGCTGCCCGCATGAAAGAAGAGTGATAGCTGTAGAATATGCATGGGAGCTAGAGGGGGGTCTGTACTTTTCCACTTGGTCTATGTCATCTCAAAGGCATGATTGGCCTGCTGGTCAAGTTTCAGTGCAGATAAGATTGAGTTTTTGCTCTGGATCATGATCAAAAGGGAAAGGATGTCAAGTTTTTAAAAAACGGCTGATATGAAAGGAATAGGAAAATGAAAATACTTATTTGACGTGTGTTATGTCAGGCATGCTTGGCCGGAGCTCTTTGATAAGTAGATGGCACAGAGAGAGCTTTGACCCCAACACTGCATACTTCTTTAAATGTAATATGCACAGTTACTAACAGGTTATAATACTGATGAATACTGACATATAGAAGTAAACAAGATCATCAGCGAGAAGATTGGTTGTTTCTACATAATCATTATAGTTACTTTTAATTCCTGTCACAGGGTTAAATTTTGACTCATCCGGGTCTGGCTAGAATTAAAACAGTTTTTGGAGGACCGCTGAGGTTGAACTGAGGGGTTTCACTTCCTGAAGACAGAAGCTGCTCTCTAGTCTGGTGGGACAATCCAGCATTAAAACAATGTTTACCTTGTTTTACCATCCACCCATTACAGTCATTAATCTATCATTGTCACAAAAAGATACAGTGCCTCACTGCTATGTACTCTTCAAATAGCTGTGTTTAAAGCTCCTCCCACTCTGAAAACAGTAGTTGCCAGGGGCAGCACAGTGCAACTTCCCGTGTTGGCATTTAGAGCAGCGAAGATCGATTTTGATTTTTGAATCGATTTCCGGTGTGTAACATTAAGCAGAACTAAGGGAGCTAACTGGGAAGTAGCAAGGTCCCGTATTTAAATGACGTGGTATTGGATTGATGCAGAGACTCATGTACTCGCTTATACCAATACCTGTATTTTCAGCAGTTTCGGCATTTCTGATATTGGTATCAGAATCGGAACAACATGAAAGTTTCTTATAGCTGCTTTAAGTCATTTGAAACAAATCTCTGTTCAAGACCTGATCACCACCAAAATTCAGTAATTTCTCCAAAAACTTAATTTTTAAGTTGTTACAAGCTGCTGGACAGACAGAATACACACTATCTCAAAACATAAAGTTTCTGGCAACGTTTTAAAAGGACAAGGACCAAGTTAAAGTTCTGACTGACAATGAAACCCAAACTACAAGGCAATGGAGGCATATTGCCAATGAAACTGTGAAGTCATACATTTGTATTAATGCTTATCTGTTGATCTAAATAGCTATAAATTCCTTTGTTCGTAGCTCACAAGTCTGAGCCCACATCTTGACAATGACCTACCCTCTCTCAGATGGCTTGCCTGTGGGCTTTTGTACCTCAGCCATTAGAGCTAATACACAGCCTCAACAATGAAATGATTTGAGCTTGAACAGAAAAACATGACTGCTGAACTTTATTGACAAAGGGAAATATAAACATATTACGAAAGACATTTTCTGCATCATGTCCACATGGGTTTCTTGAGTTTTCACCAAAATGTATCCAGCCACGCTATTGAACGAGTAACAACATAGTTTATGACATAACTTCAATCAAATTCTCATAAAAAACATTACAACTTGTCAGCTAAATTACCAAACCCTTTAATCATTGATTTAACACTGAGATGCTTTTGACACCTAGTTTTGACACTAACCCGAGGCTCTGTTTGACCTAATGAGACTGCATGCTTATCAGCTGACGTTCACACACACCTGTGGCACTTTATCCTGGGAGTCCTGTTTCTCACGTTTCCTCTAAACATGTCCACTCTTATCACAGCCATAAAGAGCCCAAGCATGCCCGGGCACTGGATGACATCACATGCAATAAAATGCCATCTTAGTCATTCGGTACTCATTGTTTTGAGAGACTGAGTGCCAAGTTTGTCACACAGCAGGAAGAGGCAAGCAGGGGCAGTGAAACTCAACCGTCTGCCATGACGCATATATTTTGAATCTATAACACTGTAGCAGCATTGTTCCAAAAAAAAAATATGTTCCCCCTTCCTAGATATCTTGAAATATTATACATCGCGTTAGTTGTCGTGTCTTGTTGAAAGGTAACTGCTGTACTGACATTAATAATTGAAAAGCTCCCTGGCAACCTCATGCAGCATTCCTCCATGCAAACATGCAACCTGTAATGTTTGTTCTATTCAGCTTCCAACTTTGGTAGCAAAGTATCCTGAATAGAAACTGTGACTAGAAAATCTGTGTCATTAAGAGTTAAATGATAAAGGCAGGAGTCAGACCGGGTTTAAGACTAAACAGCCTTTGTTTTGACTCGGAACAAAAAGGGATCTTGTCCTGACGTAGCAATTGGCCATGACATTAGAAAAATACATGAGGCAGAAAAGTTGGGAAACAGTCATTTTGATGTTATGAAAAGATTCTGGCTTTCAAAAAAGCTGATAATTCAGAGTCAACATTCAGGCATGTTAAGCAAGTCAATGAACAGGTCAGAAAGGAAATGTGTAGTTGTTTAAATGTATCCACACAGTTAGTTTGTCTTTGTACTTCTCAAGTGGAGGCCGGTTGATGACAGATTGGCATCCAACGGATCATTTGTTCTTGACAAGTACAAGGATCACTGATAATGGATTGGTTTTTCTTGGCTGTAATAGAAAAGTTTTGGAATTGAAAGAATATATCTAACTTTAAGCCAAGCTAGCTTCTAGGAATGGCAATATCAGCTTGTCTGTAGGTCTGTCAGTCCACCTTTGGTCCAGATTGAAATATCTTGATAACTATTGGATGGATTGTATTGAAATTTTGTACAGACATTCATGGTCCCCAGTGGATGTATCCTATCAACTTTGGTGATCCGCTGACTTTTCCTCTCATACCACCCCGAGGTCAGTATATAGTGAAATGTCTCAACAACTATTGGATGGATTGCCATGAAATGTAGTTCAGTAATGCATGATTGAGTTTGAAAGCACCGTCTCCCCGAAAGGCTCAGTAGTTTACATGATGGGGCAAGAATCACCACCATGTCTATGCTTTTCTATCTACATCATAATTGGAGTGGGCATTGTGATAAATCCAGGACTGCCACATGAACATATGAGAAATCACCACAGCACCAAGATGTCAACGTGGAAATGTCCAATCCCATCTGTTAACTTAAATGCAATCGAGAACTACATAGGACATGGGGGTTTTCAACCATAACCCCTTGTAACTGAGGGCAAGTGGGTACAGATTGTGGTTAATGCTCATACCGATTTTGACCACAGGGGCCGCCAGAATCAACAAACGATGTAAGCTCCTTGTAGGTGCTTGAATTAAGTTAATGTCGGATGTCAAGCCTAGATCACCACCAAAATGTTATCATTTGTCGAAAAACCTTACTTTAAAGCAGACAGCCACTTGAGCATATGTATACTAATTCAGCTACCCTCTTTTATAACTTTGTTGTGAATGTTGTGAAGTTGTGAATGACATGAAACCAAAACTACAAGGGAGTGTAGGCGTAGTGCCAATGAAACTGTGAAGTCATACATTTGAGGTAATGCCTATCTGTTGATCTTGACAATGACCTCCCTTGAGATGGCTTGCCTGTGGGCTTTTGTACCTCAGCCAACAGGCTGCAACGGTCATGTTGTTTTGGGAACGGTTAATATATTTTTTTGGGAGTGACTGGCAATCGACCAATTCAATCATCTATGTATGAAGATATGTTGTTTGTATCACACATGCAATTGAAACAATGCAAAGGTAATATATTTAATGCTTTACCTCATTAAATTGATTCTTTTTGTAAACATGTTTGTTCTGAATTTGATGCCAGCAACAGGTTTCAAACAAGTTGGGACAGGAGCAACAAAAGACTGGGAGAGTTGTGAGATGCTCCAAAAACACCTGTTTGGAAGATTCCACAGGTTGACAGCTTCATTGGTAACAGGTGATACTATCATACTATCATGTGTATGAAAGGGGCTTCCTGGAAAGGCTATGTCGTTACCAAGCAAGGATTGGGCGAAGTTCACTACTTTGTGCGACACATGACTGAATATGGGCTTGGGAACCAGTTTGTTTTCAAATGACTCCATGCTGTTTCTATTTATGGTTTTACACAGCGTTCTAACTTCTATGGAATCAGGGTTGTAATTTCAATACTTTGCTTTCTGACCAAATAATCAGAAGTCAGCTGTGCTTTGCCTTACACGCTAAACTAAGATGGTAAACATGGTACATGGTACCTGCTAAACATCAGCATGTTAGCACTGTTGTTGTGAGCATGTAAGCACTCTGACAACGTTTAGCTAAAATCTCAGTTATTGAAAATTAAATAATTAAAATGGATTCTTATTAAACAAAGCTGTATAGAGAACAGTCAATGCTTCAGTGTGGGAAGCAGACTTAACAGGGCTACACAGCGCCATAAGGCCTTCATTGTGCTTTTCTCCGAGTTCAGTCTGAAGCCACCCTCAGGTGGCAGTCCGGCTCGGGTGGATGAAGGGATGAGGTCACTCCATCATGTGACATCATACGCTCACATGGCATATGTGCTCCGGCAGCAGGAAACAATTTCCCCCATATCAAAGGTTGAATAACAGAAAAAAGCTGTACCTTATTTTTACTCTCGCCAAAAGTATCAATCACCGTGAGAGGGAGGCTTAACATTTGACCTCTGATGTCATTCCAGCGGCAGGTCAGGTGCCTTCGAGCCTTTATTTGGAGGCCTTGTTGACTTGGTGGTGTGATTTATTAATCACATACAGGAACTTTAATCATGTGATGCAGTCTGCCTGGAGTATATTGCTCGCCTGTCTGCTTGACATCTGAATCGGCATGTGTTGCCAATTGTAGAGGCTTGTTAAACACTCTCAAGGCAGAAACACACAGAATCAAGAAAGAGGCGAAACTACACATTTACATTTAAACATTTACACGTCCAGACATTTGATGGATCTGCTCTGTAATCATGATGTACTGCAAAACCTCATAAGAGAAACAGCAGAAGGCGAAGAAGAAGAAACTGTTTCATGTGAGTGCTTCAGGCAAATGGAAAAATAAAGTTAAGCCAAAGTACATCTTGAGTCACTTTTGAACACCACTATTGCGTTACAGATTAGTTGAATGTTTTGGTTGAGGTCATTCTTCTCTGTCATTTTCTAATTGGAGGTAAATAAGAAAATACCAATAAATACACAGTAAAAACCTTCACAGATGTTCTGTAACCTTTTTGAAACACAGCGGGGTCGACGCTCATTTTATCTCGCTACAAAGACATCATTACACTTCACCTCAAAGAGTCTGGATTCAATACAGGGCAGGCCAATGCGAACTTGTTTTTTGTCTGCTTTGACATACACGGTGGCCTCGAGGGCTTTACATAACAAGCTGGACCTACCTGAAAGCACTGCGTTATTGTTTGCCTCGTTCATGTCACCTCCTGTTAGTGGAATGGATGAGCTCATTGCTGACACCAGTCTGAGCTATGCGTGGCTTGCTGATGCTAAGATTCAGATGACGCTATGACAAGCAGCCGAACAAGAGTGGTATAGTTTTACAAACAGAAACGAGTGACAGAATATTATTTGGTCTCTAGAGTGGAATGACAGACATAAGTGGAATTTTAATAAGCAGGCATTATATAATTCTGGAGTTCAGTCACTATTTGCGAGCATGAATACCTGCAGTGTCATCAAACAGACTAAACTTGAAGGCTCGCTTTCATGAAAAAAAAAAAACGGATTAACATTTTACTTTCAAATAACCTTTACTTCACTGCAGTGACAAAAAATTGTTCCTGTTGTCATTCAGTAGTAGAATAACCCAGACTGCTGTCTCTTTTGACATGGACTGGTGCATACTCTGGAACATACAAAGCACATAAGAAAGCATGTGACTAAATAAAGCTATGCAAATTCTAGGTTGGAGATACCTTCATGGATGACAAGAAAGACACACAGAGCATCAGATTTTATCCAAGCATCGTGTGGGAATGAGAGGAGCAGGTGTGGGTGTCTTCAGAGAGGGCGTGGGATAACAATTGGCTTTTAAAACAGGTGCTGTGCAAGCTACCAAACAACTGTCCCAACTGTGTGGGGGAGGGAGGGCTGAGGTGGGGCTCTCTTAGGGCAAAAAATAGAATATGAGCCACATAATTAAAGGGGTTCAGATGAAAATACTTCTTGCAGCTGGTTGTGTCATCTGTTGCAGTCAATCTGAAAGACCCTGTGGAATGGCAGTTATTATGTCCCTCTGTACATGCAACTATTTGGATAATTAATCATTAAAGTCATTTTTCAAGCAAAAAGAAGGAGAATTTAGGGTTTGGACTGTTGGTTTTGGAGACAAGATGCAATCCGAAGACATCCTGTTGGGAAATTCACTTTATAGACCAGAAGTGATTAAAGGTGCACTGCATGTAAGAATTGGCTACCTTGAATTCATACTCCCAACAAATGGGGCCACATATCACCAGAGTAACGGCTAACTGTTGCTAACTGCTGTATTGCTGTGCTGTTATCTCAGTTAGCCATGCAGCTAGCCGGACTATAATGGGCATGTTGGTGTTTGCCCCACTAGCACAAGAGCTTTGGACACCTGGGAGAATGATGTTTTTCAGACCCGGGCTAGCTGGTTAGCATGCTAACCTCAGTATAGATATATGTCTTCAACACAATACATAGATGTCTTTGACATTACATCAAAATTGTAATTTATTGCTGTTCTGTTGATAGTGTTAGTACATTTTTCAATGTTTTAAACTTAGATTTTTTAATCGATTTATTGCGAAAATAATCAGAAAAAATAAATAATGAAAATAATTTGTTTGTTGTAGTGGTAGTTAGTAACACAATTTCCCAAAAGTCAAGTGGAGTGAATTTTTGTGGGAGAATGGAGTGTTTGCAGATGGGAAACATGCAGGGAAACAACCGTTAGGAGCCTCCACATGAGATTACAGAGGCACAGAGTGCACTTTCACACCTGCCCTGTGTTGCACAGTTAAATTGAAACCAGGAGCATTTCCTGCTCTTAATTTGCATTTATTTGTAGAGGTGAAAGAGCCACAAACTTACAAACAAACTCACCACAAGCACTAAAAAAAACTGCTCCCAGGTCTGTCTAATGGGAGCATTCTCGACAGCTTCCAAAGACGAGAACACGCCGCAGAACTGCAGTTTTAATGAAGCCTAGCGAACACTAACAACACTTTGCACCAAACTGAACTCGCCATAATTCTCAGAGGATACACTACATTACATGCATATTCAATCACTGACATAAAATAAGATTATAATGGCGATATATTAACTGTGGCATTAAATCTTGTATTATGTTTTCATAACTTGCTTCTCAACAAGCAAGTGAACTAGAAAACCTTCTCTCACCAATCCTCACTGCAGCCATGGCATTTTTGCATGTTTTTATGACCAGAGTGGAAATGATAATACTCTAATAAACCACTCATCTGTTCAGGATTTTAAGCTTTATCCAACAACTGGCCTCCCTGCACAGCCACATGACTTAGCTTATAAAGTATGACGTGTTGGTTAATTGGTAATTGGAAACATTGGCTAACCAATAAAAAGCTGCTACAAAGTACTAATTTTACTCCTCACTCAGAGCAATTCAAATGAACCATAAGCGAGAAAATGACCTAAGGCGAATACCAATCGTCTTCTTTCAAAACTCACAGAGACGAGCTCTGTTCATTTAATAACCCCCAAATTAAAGGAAAATGTATGATTCAATCATCTGGCCACAGAATTAGATCATGCTCTATGACATCATCCTGGACTGCCTAATGCTGTTGACCTAATCCTGCTATAGCGGAAGTCAAATCAGTACGTTAAACATCCCGGGAATATCTCTGCAGGATGTCATAATAAACCAATATTAACTGGGAAATGCAGCTTTCGTAGTAGTGTTTGGTTGTTATTATGGTTGTAAAGTGGAGTATGACCCTTTTTGAGGTAACTGCCGCAATGTCACCAAGACTGTGTTTAGCAGCAACACTATTTTCAGCTTACTTTGGGCCTATGAAACTGGGTGAACCTTCAAAATCCTACTAAACTGTAACACTACTTGTTTTTTCACGTCAACATCAACAAACATTTCTCTACCCTTCCTTTCATTTATTGGTTTATTTTGCATGGAGTTGGTTTTACTGTTCATAATAACAGCCCACTTAGGACTTTTATGAGCCATGGTAAAGAAAAAGGGTAACCAAATGAGCCATTTCCAAGTAGAGGCTGTGTTTTTCTCTGCCACAAAGCATTGCAAAGCTCTTCCATCATCGGGCCTGCCCAAGAATACCAAACAACAGTTGGTTTTAGCAGTTGTTGTTGACTCGCGGAGCTATGCTGCAGTTGGTCGACTCCTGTTCTCTTCGTCGAGGCGTAACAACAGACAGACACCACATGTGTTGCCTATAAAGTTTGTAAAACACACCACGAAGCAAATGTGTCAAAGAGTGGCTCAGCAGGGTCACATGAGTGACGCAATGTGTGCAAATGCTGACAGGTGGGAGAGCAGGGCGAGCAGACGGGGCGTAACTGCACAGAGCTTACAAAGACTTTGTGAGGGGAAACTCAATTTTTGCAACTACTACGTACACATATCACCTTTTTATAAAGAGGTGAGGCAAGAGAAAAATCTCCAAATGTCCAAGTATAATGATCCTGTATTTAGATTTGAAATAGTTGGTCTTGATTTTAGTATAAATTGATTATCTGCTTCATTCCTAAAGTAGATGTCATTTGCCTTGTCTTGATGGGCAACTTTTTAAAAGTGCAATATGTAAAAAAAAAATGCTTAAAGCACTAAAAAAAATGTCAAATTATCTGTAGAATGTGAATAAACATTCTGCTGAAGTTAGCATGCTAACCAGCTAGCCTCTCGTCCTCCTGGCTATCCAACGCTCCTTTGCAGGCAGTGTAAACAACACCAACACTCGCCTGTTGTTCCAAGCTCGTAGTAATGATCGCTAGCTGTATTGCTAAATGAGCTGAATGTTCTGTTTTACTTCCTGTACTTTTGTTTGTATATAAAAAAATTGAGGCCAGACACAAAATCTAATCAGAGAAGGTATGCATGCCTCAGTATGATATCAGTGTCTTATATACCGTATCATTATGCAGTGTGAGTCATGCACGTTATAGCTTTAAACAAATCACCCCAAACGACATCCTGTGTCCCAGACATGTGATCATTTATCTAAATGTATCCGAGCCATTTACAGAAATTCCTGGGTCCACTTCCAGACAATAACATCATCACGCTGCATTGTGTAACAGGACTGCTGAGTAGACAGCTACAGCTCAGACTGTCAGAATTAATTTAAGAACGTTAATCTGCCTCAAAGATGTTGAAATAAAGCACACAAGACTTCTTGAAACTTGTTTTTTCTGGACAACATTTCATCTACAGCTCTAGATCATTTCACTTTTTGGGTTCAGATAATTTTAGAATATGCTGTACCCACAATACGCTGTAACCTTTTTGTCAATGTGTGTCCGTCTGTGGTCTGTAATCACCTATCCGAGCTCCAAGGGGCAGCCATGGGCAGCTGTCGTTTGGGCAGCCCCAGGCACAATCTCACCATTGTGCATGACGTGCAGCTGGCATGGTGTTGGAATGCCTATACACGATGAATCAATCAAAGCCCCTCCTAAGTAGACCAGACCTGGGCACTGATACAGGCAGCTGTAACATGGCTCCTCCGAGCCATAATCCTTTTACAAGGCTCTACTTTCACTTCAGCCTGACCGTTTGGAACCAAGTTGAACACACAAAACCCTTTGTAATTTGATGCTTTTAAATTATATCAGGCTGTTGAATCAAGTTGCATCATGTGTCATACTTAGAGTTGAGATGTGTGATGCAAAGTGTTGAAGGGCTTCCAGTAAAAATCATTGTATGGGACAGACTTGACATACTCCAAAATAACAAGTTCCACCAGAGTTATTCACATCGATCCTTGGCTTCATCACCTGGACCTCACTTACAGCAGGATTAGGTCAGTCATGCCCATATGAACCTCAGATGAAGGTTATTTTGTTCTCCAAGCAAGGCACGCTGCCCGAGAGCACATTCTTATTTACTGACAGCATAGAGCTGGGAGATGTTTCTTTATATCAAACACATATTCATACTTAGAAACATCCCAGTTGGACCACAATCTTACACGGAAATAATTTGAGGTCGTTGGTCTTATTTAGTGGTTATATACAGACAAGCTGGGTTCCAGCCTGTGTCATTATCCTTCTTTCACGCTGAAGGTTTTTTAAACAATCTGACACTAAAACACTGAGATCAGGGATGCTGCCCGGTAACTGACCACAAGTCCCCATGAAGGGCTGTCATGTCAGCAGCCAACATGGAGTTTCAGTGCCCAAGTGCACCTCAACGAGACCAACTGGATAATCTGATCCCATTGCCTCAGCAATTACACAACGGCAGGGATTATTTTCTTGAAAACTTTTTGGGCAGGAGTCTGAGGGTTTAAGTGTGTGACAGCCTGCTGTGTGACAGCGCCATCTACTGCTGCAATGGTGTAATTGTGTGTGAGAAAAATAAGTCACGTGGGTTACTACAACTGTAAACAGTGGGGATGGAGGTTTCATCGGTTCGCTCCATCATCTTCCTCCAGTGACAGTCTGGTAAAACAGTGGTGCCAGACCTTTTGATTTGTGACATGTCACATCTCAGATTAGAGGCTTAATGTGAATGTGAGTTATAAGCAACCAAAACAAGCAAGACAACCTTCTCAGATCAGTCATGGAAAAGTCATGAGAAAACATAAAAATAACTTTGTGTCAGATATTTATATTTTCTTCTTTGTTGTCCCTTTAATCGTCTCTGACACCTCAGATTTATATTGACCCCCGGGATGGCAACCACTGTGTTGAACTCTTGGACTCATTGGCCACTTTATTCGGTACACTCAATTTAATACAACTTTGCCATAACATCTATTTTTACAAAATTTGTAATGGTCTGTTTTTGTGTACATTGTCAAAAACGTGTCAACTCTAACATGATCATCACTGAGTTCATAGCTAAAGGTGTTGTTGTGCTGGACTACATTGGACCGAGAGGCATTACTAATTTAGTAACACTTTACAAAACTATCATTAATAGATGGTAAATATGTAGTTACTTTAGAAATACTTTTATAAATAATTTATTATAATTGTTTATTGTAACGCTGTAACTTGTTGATGTTTAATGAATACTGTGTAGTTCATCTTTAAACATTATTATTATTTTGATGGACCTTATGAAGTTGGAACTAATGTTTATATACCTTTACAATTGTTTAATAGTTTGTAAAACATTTCATTGTTTGTTAACAGTGGAAAAAAACTGATCATGGTTAAGAAGTGTGAGAAACATTGTAAAGTGGTCCTTTCTACAGCAATACTAATAAATAAGACCACTGTCCAAAATTATAATTTAATTAACTTCTGTGACATTGTAAAACAAGACAAAAGCAAAACTGGGGCATTATAAACATAGAATTTATAGCAGAGCAGTTTTACTGGACCGCATCAGATTGCACAGGTATACCCAATAAAGTGGCCACTGATTGTTTATCTCACTGATAAGCGGGTAGCCCAGGAATAGCAGGAAAAGCACAAGTGTTTCTAACAATATCAAAAACGACTCCGTTCAGTTCAAGTGTCCCAGTAAGTCATGACAGAGGGAGTGCGTCAGCATGAACAATATAAGGCCCTGAGCTTTTCCCACTGATATGTAAAAAAATATGTGGGTTTAAAAAGGACCTAAAATTGTTAGAGACAAACTGTCTTTGTTTTCTTGACTCAATAAACTGAATAAACAAGCTGCCCTTAAAGGACAACACAATTTAATACGGTCATACTGTGTTCATATGTGGCGGACCCTGCCACCTTTCTAGCTTCAAGCAGTGTTCTGGGGACCCTATTCTCCTCTGAGTGCAGCTTGTTTATTCAGTTATGGAAAAGTTTGTATCATCACCTCAGTCAGATTGTAAATATTAAAATTCTGAGTTTGAATTTCTTCTCCAAAACTACATAGTCCCCCATTTAATGGAAACTGTGAGGCAACAGGTAAGTCACATCCACAAACAGGTTAATTCAGTCGTGCAGCCTGAGGGTTAACTACACATGGGGTCATGTAAATAATCCCTAGATTGGAAATGTGAGAAAACAAAAATACTCACCTATACATTGGGTAAAATTGCAGCAAAGTAAAGGGTAGTTCTGGTGTAAATTCACAGTCTTCTTCTGATAGTGTGAAAATGAATAAGAGTTTCTCCAGGACTCAAACAGCCGGCAGGGGGTGCTAGCGGACGGTCATTCCCCAACACGTCACGAGGGAGTCGGTCGGTAGGGGCTCCCGGTGGATACCGCTGCCTGTCTAAACGCCAGCTAACAAGAAACGACTGCACCTGAAGGTAGCTACGTTTTATTTATCTGCTGATATTACGGTCTGTTAGCTAAGCGGTGCATAACTTTGCCAGGGCTGGAAGAGATGTTACTCTTACGGGCTAGATATATTCAGTTCACGTTAGCTAGCTAGCAGCTAAATGAGGCAGTTAGCTTCCATATATTAGCTTTAGCTTTAGCTAGCAACAGCTTCTCCTCTCGCACAGTTGGTTATCAAACAGCTGGACGCAGGGACGCTGTTATTGTTGTTTGGGGTTGATGTTGTCAGACAAGCGACCCCAGTGAATAGTCGCTGACCCTCACAAGCGTGTGCTATTCCGGTCTCGTAGCTAACATCGGCTACCTTGTGTATGAGGCGTTGACTGGACTGTAGTAACGGTGTTACAGCTCAATGTCACCAGGTCTAGATTAGCTTTATCAATCAACGAGCTGTGCGTCCACAGTTTACACGTCCAACAGAGACCTGTGCTGGTCTACATTGATTTCACTATATGTTAAACAAGTGTTATTGTCTGCAAAGCCACTGTGATCAACTTAGGTTGACAGTGACACGGCTAGTCATCTGATATCAACAATATCTTGCTCAGTGGGTCAGGAGGGTGGAGAAACTGCTTTCCACCCCATCTCTAAGATGTCTCTGCTTTCAAAATGTACGTGATAGTGAAATATGTATATAATGCAATAGTCCCTTCATGTTGTAAGCGCATTTGCAGTATGAGGAGCCACTTTACTTGTCTTGAGTTTGCATTGCTGCTCTTACAGTGAGCTCCAAAGCAATTACTACAATAACAGTGACTCTAGTAATGTTACGCCTCAAATGTTACTGTTACCGAGATCTGGCCTCAAGTGCTCCTCAGAGATGGGTGGTCTTGAAATAGAAAGGTCTATGTGAATGGTCTGCTGGGGATTTATTTTTAAGAGCAAACAAAGGTTAGAGGTCAGTGAGGAAGTGACTCATCGAGACAGAAAAAGCAAGGGGCACACAGTGTGGGGGGAATTTCTGTAGTAAGGTTTCCCAAACAGATTTGTCTTTTGGCATTTTATTGTCACAATTGGACGCGATCAGCCATCAGCAGCAGCCCCTTCTCCCAGCATACTCTTACACACGCTGTAATGAGGCCAACTTGATGGAAGCAACTGAAACTCATTGAATCTCGTCAGACAGCATCTTTGTTTTGCCGAGCGCTATCCTCGCTTAAAGACTTCTCATTCCTGTGTAATAGGAACACAGGGGCAATGTGCCAGAATACAAGGTTTCGTCAGGTCACACCTCGCCTCATTCAGTGCTTTTACCTTTGTAGTAGGAGTTGTATATGAGTAACATGAGTTACACACTGTAGGATTACGTCCTATACATTTAGTTTTTCCATGACACACAGGATGAAGCACGAGCAGGTCCGCTGGTTTTTAGAAATCACATGCTTTTTATGACATATGCAAGTAAGTGAATATTAACCTGTTTGTACAGACTTAATTGCTATTTCTAAGTTGTGTTTCTTTGAGTTGGAAGTATTGTTGAAATACAAGTTGCCATTGAACTGCAGATTTTAAAGATGCTTCCTGTGGTGTGTTTTGTTTTCTGATCATCAAATATTTCTGATCTACATGGTTGTCCTATCATGCAAACTTAACTGCCAAAAATAGACAAATGACTGGTTCATTGTTGCGCTCCTTTCAACAGATAAGAACACTTGCTGTATAAGGGCTGCAATTAATGATTATTTTCATTGTTGAATAATCAGTTGACTATCTTTTTGATTATTTGATTAGTTGGTTGTTATATAAAATGTCAGAAAATAGTGAAAAGTGCTGTGGGTAATTTTTATTGATGTAGCCTTTTTTATGCTGTAGTATTGCTTGAAAGTTGTGTTAATATATTTTTATAATTCTATATTGACTGTACTTTTGTAGGGCAGCTGGAGGGCACAGGGATGGGAGTTAACAGAAAAACGAGGAGTGGTAGGTGTAGGTCTAATCACTTCTTAAAATACTCTCCCAGCTCTTAGATAAAACAGGGGCTTGTGGGCCTGTCAGCAGCAGCAAAGCTGAGCAACTCTCAGCCCAAGAGGACAAACAGTTGCCCTTTGTGTTCCCCTCGATTGCCACTCCTACTTTACCCCGCCATGCTACTAAGCAGAGTGTTACTCTTCTTGTTGTTGTGATCACAGGTTTCAATGGTGCTGACTTGATGGAATCCAAGCGGGCAACAAAGTGATGGTCTAGGACTCGCAGTCACAGAGGTGCTTGCGCGTGGAATGTTGCGCTGGTCGGTGCACCTAGAAGGAGGGCCACGGAGAGTCAACCATGCTGCTGTGGCGGTGGGCCACAAGGTTTACTCCTTTGGAGGCTACTGCTCCGGGGAGGACTACGAGACACTCCGTCAGATTGACGTGCACGTCTTCAACACAGGTAGGTGGTGTTTAATGAGATGAATTACAAGGAAAATCCTGAATAAATGAGCGGGGAAACATGACAGCTCTGGTGGGAATTTTGACCTCATGTCACTGCAAATGAATACAAAGTCATCACCTTTATTTTATGATGAAACATTGCTATGCTGCTGAGAGTAGTTTCTTCCAGTGCTCGTCCATAGAGCACAAGGGGTCACTGAATGGTTTGCTGAGAATGAAAGTGATACGAATCATAAGCAATTGTCTCAGCAGACACAAGATCTCAATCCAACTGAACAACTATGGGGTATTTAGGATGTCTTAGACAGTGCTGTCCACCACCATCATCAAAGGTACCAAATGAGGAAATATCCTTTGGAAAAATGGTGTTCCAATTCCTTCAGTAGAATTCAGAGACTTGTACAAAGCACACTGAAGCTGAAGCTGTGTTGGCAGCATGTGGTGGAGCAACACCTTACTAAACACACTGTTAGTGCGTTTGGATTCAGGCATATACATTCTTGAAATCATTTCTTGTTTTAAGCTGTTCATCTTGACTGTGAGTGCAGCTGTTGTTGGAAAGTGCTTGTTGATCCTTCTTGCTCTTTTTTGACCTGAAAAACATCATCAGTGAATTCAAGAAAATATTTTATTTTCAGGTCTCAAGAACACACTGAGTTGTCAGTGAAAAGAGCTGGAATGTTTCATTAGGGCCACACTAGAATCCCAGGAGATCTATTTATGTATATCTTAACCACTTTTGGCTTCTGTTTGTACTTAAATGATTTGTTTTCTATGTAGGTGAAAAAGACATTTACCTTAAAAGCCCTGTGTTTTTTTAACTATAATGAAGCAGGGAAATATTTGTTTTTCAAATTCAGGAGTAAGGACAAGAGAGTGCCTCAGAGTTTATTGAACTTGAACTGTTTTAACGGTTACTCATTACAGCTGGTTATCAAAAGCCAAACTTTCCATTGCGGTTCGTGAAATGTTCTGTTAGTTGTTTTTCTCACAAACAGGTGTTTTCCCTAAATGCTTTGTTGCTGCTCTATCTTTTATAAAACTGCTCCCTTTTCTTCCTCATAACCCATTTTATATATTCTTTCCCCCTGTGTGGTCAGCCACCTGCTTTAGGGTTTAACAACTTCTTAAAGTAGCTCGAGCCTACCTGCCGTTGCTGTGACATGAAAAGATCTGTGGAACCAACTTGATAATAACACCTTTGGCTGATTGAAATGGAAATGGAACCTCCTTAGCCATTGTTTCAGTATTTCATCTTGTCACTTGTTTTGTGCTCCTTCTCTTTGATGCCTCTTTTACAGCAGAGCCTGCTGTCCTTTAAAACCCTCTATTTTCTTTACTTGTCTATCTTTTCAGACATGTTACTTTTTAACCTCTGTTTTTTAACCCTTCAAAATAAGTAAAAAATGAACAGCAGTTAGGCAGTTTGGATTTCATTCAGATGTTTCACACCACATGACATCTTGTTATTCTGTTCTTTAATACAAACGCAGGTATGTCAGACAGCTGTAAGAGACTGGTGAAATGTCAATACTGCCCTTTATTTTTAGTTTGAAAGTTAAATCTCTTGCACATGTATTACCCAATTGTTTCACTCATTGTAATTGCTGCCTTTAATTCTTTTGTAAACATATCTTGAACCTCAACTATCTAACAATTAGGTTACCACTGTCTGCAGTATGCTATTAATTATAGTTTCATTTACTTTGGGATTGGGGCTTGTCTTAAGTACATATTGTCTGTATATTTTCTGAAAAAATCTTTTTAGAGCTGTAACAAGTTGCTTTTATTTTATGTATTAAATTGATCCCTTTCTCGACTGTTTCATACTTCAGTGTCTTTGCGCTGGATGAAGCTGCCTCCAGTGAGGACGGGAGGACACGAGCGTGCCCGTGAAGTGCCATATATGCGTTATGGCCACACAGCTGTGCTGCTGGATGACATTATCTACCTCTGGGGTGGGCGTAATGACACAGAGGGGGCCTGCAATGTGCTTTATGCCTTCGATATCAGTAAGTATACCTGCATCTAACTCCTAAGTGTTAGCCTGAAACTAAGTGTTAGTTTCAGGCTATATTTCCTTTTAAGATGCACCTGTTTGATGTTGAGGTTGTGAGAGCAAAAGGAAGAGAAAACTGTTTTTATGTCAGGGAGCTGTAACACCTGCTTGTATGTGTGATAGTTTTTTTATTGCTCATGACTCAAGTGTTAAAGTATTGTAAAATGAGAGGATCAGTCCCTCGCAATAGTACGTACTTAGAGTTCATAAACTTTTCCTGCTTCACAGACACCCACAGATGGTTCACACCCAAGATTTCGGGAACTGTCCCAGGGGCGAGGGATGGCCATTCGGCCTGCGTCCTGATGAAGGCAATGTATATATTTGGAGGCTATGAGCAGCTGGTGAGTCTTCATCACTCTTCACTGTGGGACTTACTCTCTGAACATTAAAACATCATTTAATTTGTCTCCTCTGCTGTTTTTAAGGCGGACTGCTTCTCCAATGACATCCACAAGCTGGACACCAACACCATGGTTTGGTCATTAATAAATGCAAGAGTGAGTTAAAAATACCAGTTGTTAATCCTTCAAAAATATAAATTTTCTTCCTGTTCAGACATTGTCTTGTGTTGAGTCCAAATAAAAGAGGACACAAAGCAATCACTCAACAAAACACAAAGATAGAATGGGCTGGCATCATGCTCAGTTACATTCAAAGCGCTGTTGGAAATCCACAAACCATCGGTTATTACTGTAGTTGGCAGTAGTGCGACACGAACGCTCAGTGGTCAGATTGGCTGGATACAAAGGCACTGCAATGTAATGCTGCTCCCTGGTAGGGGGCCAAGTACAAAAAGCCTCACAGAGGATTATGTATACTCCCCTTTTGGGAAATGCCATTTGTGTTTGTACATTTCAACCTGCTCATGTGATGAAGTCTTGTAAAATATATTTTAAACGTAGACACCAGTCCTGAGGGTGAACTAGGGACGGGTGCAGCGGGGGCTTTCTCCTCCAGCCGCAAGTTTTACTTCCTAACTGATAACATTTTGTCATCAAGGAGATTAGAGAACCGTGTTTACAGATTTAGTTGTGCATGTGACTGTATGTACTCAGACTTGCATTCCTGTTGCAAACAAAACTATCTGCTGTGCTGACAAATATGACCTTGTTTTAGATTAATGTTGTTGTACCTGTTTAGTCTGGTATTCTCTTGAGTCTTGCTTTTTTGTTGCAGTTCTAGTTGATTCATTTTTTTCTCCCATTGCTGTATTTGTAATACAAGTCAAAACGTTGTTTGTCTGTATAAGATCTGTGGAAAACGATGTGAGCACATTCTGGAAAGAAAGGCACGTGAGAGGCTTAACTGTGGCTATGGGCCAGCTAAATGCAAAAGAGGGTAGAGGCTTGCCTTTGTTAGGTGCAGTTTCATTCAGTGGAAACGAATCACATGTCATTATTGTACTGTATTTTTGTTTATTATTCATTGTCACCACAGTATCAGCTGCATGATTATTTAGAATTTGATTCCCACCCAATTTTATACAATATCCATTTACCGTTACTGTACATGTTTTTGAAAGGCTGCGGTGTGGATGTTGTGTGCCTTAGTAGTTGGTAACTGTGTCCACTAGATGGCGATGTTTAGCTTAAGTTGCTGGTTAAGAAGCCTCTTTTTTGCCGGTATGGAGATGAGGCTTTACACCCAGGGTTATGGTGAAAACAGAACGTTGATGAGTTGAAATTCAGGTTACGTAAAATTGCCGTACGTAAGCATGTAGGTTACATTCTTTGCTTTCTGTCCTGAGTAGACTGCTTTATGTTCGTGTCCCCACTGAAAATTTATGTGTAAAAGTAACATCCGCTGGTCTTCTCTTTGCAGGGCACTCCTGCACGCTGGAGGGACTTCCACTCAGCCACCATCATCGGGACAAAGATGTTTGTGTTTGGAGGGCGAGCCGACCGCTTTGGTCCCTTCCACTCCAACAACGAGATCTACTGTAACAAGATCAAAGTGTTCGACACAGAGACCAACTGCTGGCTGAGCACACCTTCAACACAGCCTTTGCCAGAGGGACGCAGGAGCCATTCAGCCTGTAAGACACACACACATGTGTTCATTAAATCATTATGATGAACACATTTCTGGTGAATCCCCTTAAATGCATTGATTTTTTAACTAAATTTCCTGTTTGTTTTTTTAATTCTGAAGTAGCCTTAAAAAAGATAAGGATCCAACCATAATTCATTCAGACTCATGAGCTCAATTTGAGAATGCTGTCACAATAAGACCATATGGAGAGTAAACAATAAGTAGTAGTATTGTATTCAAGATTGCATTTCTTCGCCCACATTGTCTGATTAAACAAATCCATCTGATTCAACCAGTTCACAGGGTTCAGTTGACTGTGCTGCAAATTTAATTGATCTGCATGATAGACATTTTTTTCCGTTCTGTGTTTAGTTTCCTACAACGGTGAGCTGTATATATTTGGAGGATACAATGCCCGTCTTGACCGGCACTTCAACGATCTCTGGAAGTTCAATCCAGGTGATGCATTTTTTATTATACATGTCAGATTGGGTAAACATGTAATGTTGCTGTACAGCACTGCTGTGAATTGTTTCTTTCCTGATAGCCTTTCTTTGCCTAGTGCATAGTAATTCTGTTTTTTAATCTACCCACACTGATGATTGTTCACCTCTGTTGAGGTAATGCAGCACCAGCAGTGCTAGCTCCTGTTGACCCACTTTCCTTTTCATTCTTCGGTAAGGAGCCATGTAGACAATCCTCTCCTCCCTTATTGCATCATTATCAGTCTCCTGATATTGGCTGGTTGCTCCCTGTTCACTATGCCGAGTTTGAAACACAGATGCCCATTAATTTTTGCCAGAACCACACAGGTGACAATAATTCAGTCTTTAGAGTCTTTATCTGCTCTTACGAATGTTGCCAGGTCGATTCTCAAGTCAGTTTTAATGTTTTTGAGAAGAAACCTTTGTGCGCTTGTTCGAAACAAAGAGGAAACAACATACCTGGGGATTATTGAATATTAATTATTCATGTCAATATAATATTGAAATGGCACTATACATTGGTTTCCTTTGTATTATGATGATTGTCTTTTAAAAATACAGTACCTGATACAAGTCCAGTGCATTAGTTATTTTAAAAAAAAACTTGTCCTATTTCCTCTCAGTTCCTGCCTATTTATCGATATACTGAGGTGTATTGATAGTAACACAAGTACGCATATACAGAATGTGCAACATATCAGATAGCCTAGCAGTACCAGTATTTAACCTTTTCAGTTTATAGCACATCACATGGTAATTAGTGATGAAGTACCTGGTACTGTGTCCAGCTGGAGAGGTTTGCACTAGGTGAACCTTAGATCGGCTGTTAACCATTTAAACCTGTGTTTTGTCTTCCACTAGATGGCAGCACCTCAGTTATAGTCCTCTAATTATCCAACAAAGTCTGAATGGCCTGTTGCTATAGAGATGTAATGATGCTGTTGGCTCTGAGAGTGTGAGACTGCACACTTTCATCCTTATATGGAACAACTGAGAGGGCTTCAACATCGTCACTCATACTGCACTTCAGCTGAGGAGAGGAGAGGATTTGTGTCTATTTCTGAAATGTAAAGTTTTGTGTTCAAATGAAGGTTTAGTTTCATCTTCTTGCTTTCATCCCTCCTTTTTATTCATGTATCCCTGGGCCCTGTGATTAAATATAGCAGGAAGCTGAATGAACTGCAGGCACCATGGGAAGCATGTAGAATCTTGTATAACTTTAAGTGACTGAGAGTTTGTATAGGCGTAATGATGTAGTCCGCACAAATCAAACTTGCTGTGTGAAATTTCCCTCTGTCGAACTGTTTAAAGCAAGAATGTAATAATTTATGTAAAATTGTAGAACATATAATTTACTGAGAGTCTTCCATCTTGAAAGAACAGTCAGTGTAATATGTTTCTTTTTTTTCTTCTTCTGAATATTGTTATCTTGGGGTGCCCATTAGCTCAGTTGGAAGAGCAGGCGTCCCATGTGCAGAGGCCTTGTCCTCGCTGCAGCGTCCTGGAGTTCGAGTCCCACAATCCCCCCCCAATATATTGTTATCTCAACTTTATTCTTGTCTTATGTGTAAACACTACAGAAGCCTTTGCCTGGATGAAGGTAGAACCGAAGGGGAAAGGCCCGTGTCCGCGTAGACGTCAGTGCTGTTGTATGGTTGGAGATCGCATCATCCTCTTTGGAGGAACCAGGTGAGGCACAAAATATCAGTATTCTTAACTGTCATTTTTCTCTACAGTTTTTGCTCCCAATTTTTGCCCCTTGCCCCTTTTGATTATTCTAGTGGCAATACGTTTTCTTTCTTGGTTATTCTCTATGGATTTATTAATCAGATTTTTGTACATGCACAATTAATTATAAATCTTTTCCAACTACAGAATATGAATGTGATAAAAGCTTAGGCTGCCAGCACATGATGATAAAACCCCATTGTGCAAGCTGAGCCATTGTTTTCTTATAAACAAAGCGCTGCCACACAGCTAAATGATGAATGTGGTGACACCAGTTATTATGTGTTATTTCAGTTCTTGTGTAGAAAATGTTCAACATCGTCAACAAATCAAAAGATTGGAGTGACTTCATTTGTCATACACCTCAGACACCACTGGTTTCCATTCATTTCAGTAGAATGTAATTTCATTATTAAAACTAACTTACAAAAACATGTAACTGTGATGTAACCCAATAGTCAGGACATTGTCAAGTCATTGTTGATTTTGTATTACAGTTTTGTATAGCATTATTTATTATGATATGGTATAGTATAGTACAGTGTTATATAGTATGGCACAAAATAATATAGTAGTATATTATGATATGGTATAGTCTAGTAATATGGTAGACACTATTATTTATCAAGATTTATCAATATCTGTAAGTCTACAAGCTATGAGGTCTAAGAGCAGCCACAGTTTGCCTTTTGAAAAACAACACTTTCATCAACATGTTAACTATGCAAACCTGCAGTGAATGACTATTGCAGCAACACTAGTGAATCTGTTCATCTGTTCAATATAATGCTGAATTCTGCTGTTTACCTTTTGATCAGACAAAAACACAAGGTAAAGTCAATGTCACTTTTCCGTTGTTTTTATATTGGAGATTTTGTTGACACTGTAGTTCCTGAATTAAATCATTATTTACACAGTTGATTTTACTTTTAGAACAAAAGTTAATTGAATATTGAATTGTGAATTAACTTTATGTTAAAGATAAAAACTTATCTGTGTCCAAACATGAAAACTCCTGGATGAAATATTGGTTTTCAGTAAGAATTGAAAAGCTGCCTGGCTAGAGTGGGAAATGTTACCAACCGTATTCTATATAAACACTGAAAGTCTTCTACTTTTAATTTTTGTAATTCTTTTCATTGTTGGTCATCATCATTTTGATGAAGCACAGGCCCTCAATACAAACTGCTCTCTGTGTTTGTTTGAGAAAAACTTCCCTCTCGCCTCTATATGCCAAATGGAGGGTCTGGCTCTGGCAGACAGCAGTCTGTGATGATTCCCTTGTTGGCCATAAGACAGTAGTGATTGCTGGGGCTTCATAGCTGGTAAGGTGCCACTGGGCTGGTGACTGGTTGTGATAGGCCAGTAGCCAGTGGAGTAATGAGGTAGCTAATGGTGTTAGCATTGTCCGGAGTAGTCCGGGACCTGGGCTACTGTTATCAGCAATGCTGTGTTATCAGACAAACCCCACTGGGTTATCCTGATAGGGAGGAACGGGAGGCTATGGATAAGAGTCCTCTCAGCCCCACTACGTCTACAGGCCCTCAAGTCCTAAAGGCTTCTGTCTGCTGCTGGATTAGTTTTCAACTGGTCCAGTGGCCACCAAATCACAGGTAGCAAGACAACCTAATACACAAGTGTCATCAATTCATCCAGCATTATAGTCATTATTAATAAAAATTAAGCTTCAGTTATTACTAATCGAGCTGAACAACAAAACAAAAGATAAAGATCACAATATTTGCCATGCTATCTAATTTTTTGTCATGTCAAAAGGTGAGAAAACAGTAATACAATGGAGAACTATAGTGCTGCAAAGATGGCCTCATATGTTTGTTACAGACCGCAGTGTCACATCATCATAATTGTTTTTTTAAGTGAAGTTGAAATTGTGATGCAAATATTATCAATCTTGAATCATAGGGCTTTTGTACTAGCTGACCAAATGATTGCATTGTGATTTTTTTTTTTTACCATATCTTGCAGTCCTAATTAGCATGTTTATTGACATTAGAAAAAAAATACGATGTAACAAAGCATTTGTAGTTCATAAACGTTAATTAACTTTTCCCACTATGTCCCAGCAGAACCATATTAAAAGGCTTGTTTTCTTTTCTGAATTAGTAATTACAATTCAAAGAAAGAAAATATGCTCCTTGTAAATGCAGCAGTAAAATGTCAGTAAAGTCAGTTATTAATAATGTGGGAAAGGAAAATAATTTTCCAGACAAAGAGTTTAAGGTGATTTTATTATTTATTTTATTTTTGAGGATTGTTATGCATTGTTTGGGTTCTCGCCGGGATTAGTCCAGGATGGGTTTTAAGGAGTCATGATTTCCTGTTGGGAGCAGATAGGGCTGGGGCTAGAAAGGGAGTGTCGTTGGGGCCGCTGGAATGATGGAGGGTGCTGGCTGAGCAAAGGAAGAAATCAAACACCACACATTATCTCCAACATCCTGTTTAAAATGTTCACGGCAGGTTTGTTTTTTGTTTTCACTCTGGCCAATTTGACTTTACTGCCTGAAGTTGTTAACATATATTCATGACTGCACATCAAGTGTCTTTATAAGTGGAGAACTTGAGTTTGTTTGTGTTGTTTATAAAGTCGAGGATTTTGGTTTAAGTCTGCCAAGATGTTGTTTCCTGTTACTGTACAAATTAGACCATGATCCTTGCATCCTCCAAACAAGGTGGCCACACAGGTTCTTCAACATTGCACGTTTGTTGTTTACATGAGCACACTTAAGCCTCTTACACACAGGAACTCCCATAAGCACGTGCACACACATACTAAGATACACAAACAAACACCAAACGGCTTCGTATCACACTTATTTGTTTGTTTTCTCTTCTTTACTTGGAAAAGTATTGTTATTAAGGTTCATTTGGTCGCTAAAGATCAGACTGGGCAAGTGTTTTCACATTACACATCTGTAATTTAGTGTGAACACTATTGCTGTGTCTCCTGTGTTTACTTTTGCTTGACCTAACAACATGAGAGCAGTTAACAGGGCATAAAGTTATTGGTGTCTGTCTCAATACAATTGACAAATGCTTGCGCAGGTCGTCATGAATTACTCGCTGGACACCTTGCTTGTGTTTTTTCTGGGGCTCCTCATTTTGGTAGGCCTGCCAAAGGAAATTGTGTTCAAATTTATGGTCTACGTCTTGTTTTCCTGAGTTAGTTGTCCTTTCATATTGATCCAAAACAGAACCCTCCAGTTGATTCTTTCCCCAGTTTATGATATTTATTTTACCTGCAGGAATTTGTTCAGGAATAATTTATTACTTTAGTGAAGGACAATAAAACTATTAAGTGCAAGAGCAATCTGCTTTCAAAGGGGTTACGCTTTGGACTGGACATAACACTGAAGTGTGTTGGCAGTAAACACAAGTATAAAAACATCATTAGCATGATGTAGCCTTCGGTATAGAGTCAGTTGAGATTTACATTGAATGGGACTCGATATTTACATTGGATTTCTTTGTCTTGGTGCCGTTAAATAGTGCGTGATATCCTTTGTTTTGTGCGCCTGTTTCTAGGTAAAAATGTGCCTGTGTGTGTGTGAATGACAGGCTAGGCATTAGTGGCAGTCTATTGAGTGCCACTTACGTCAGTGTAAACAGGCCTGCTGATCTGCAGAGAGGCGCGAAATTCTGCCCCATCTCTGATTTATGACCTGAGGGAGCATTCTTTCTCACGGACTGCAATTTGATATACCCTCAGCACCTCTGCTACACTCATTTACTGGGACCTGCTCACTGCCCCACGAAGGACGACCCGTGCATGACTAACTCCACCTGCACTGACCTTCAACTACGCACACAAGCAACAGGCAGCATCCTTGGCCAAATTCTGTGTGTTTGTAACTTTTCTCTCACCTTCCGAGGAATTGAACACTGCTAAAGTTGAGCTGCACATGAAGACAGCGCCGCAAAGATTATGGATCTCCTGCTGAGGTTATGTTGTCATTGTTGGCGTTCATGGCACTCGGTGTATAATTGCTTACGACAAGCCTCGGTTGGGCTAAATCGGGAAGCATTTTAAGCTTGGGAACAGGGCATCCTATGCGGGGCAGGATGTGAACAAGGACATGACAGATTGGCATGCTGGGAGCAGACAGCTTGGAATCTGTGAAGGGGAATCTAGCACTGGCCCTTGCGACATTACGACGTGTATTCATTGCTTCATTAAATTCAGAGAATTTATTTTTACCATGACATGTATTCCTGCCACCCTGACAGATTTAAATCATCTCTTTGTGTTCAATGTTTACTTTGATTGAAGGCTTGCTTTTTTGTCATTAAGTTAATTTTGAACCATCCCAGTTCTCTGTAGAATAGAGATGGTATGCCTTGAGCCTTGCAGCACCTTTATGTGGGCTGCTGATGAAAGGAGTTTTTAATTGCCCTTCACTTTGAGAACCAAGGACCAGTGGCTGTCAGTTTAGGTCTTGCAGTGCCAAAGTGGCCTTAAGCCATGGATGTGTCTCTTTGATGTCATCACTGTGCTCAGACAGGCCCAGGTCTGGTCTGTGACCCTTATGTTATCATCTAAATTTACACAAGCTGAGGCACAGGATGATGAGGTTAGGGCTAGTAGCATGAATGATTGCAGATTCGCCATAGTGGCAGCTAGTTTGGTTAGACTAGTTTTAAACATGCTTCTGTGCACCACAAACAAAGTAGTCGTAGCATTGACGACTACGACGACTTGGCTTTGCTGGACTCTTGGTACCAGCTGCTTTTCTCAATTTTGTTTATCACTGCAGCTGGTACCGCTCTAGTATAGACAGGATTCTTAGCTGATCATTGCGATGCCTTGACATAGTCATTAGCATGACACAAACACATAGTAAAAATGGAGGGTATGCTTTCCCTATGATATGCTTTCATCCACAACCAAAGTAAAGAGTGTCTCCTCTTTGTATTGACCACAGCATGTTTTTTTGGGCTGCCATTTTAAAAATCTGGGTAAAGTAAATAAAAAAATTGCTGTCTGTGTGCAGGATGTCCGTGTTAAACAAGTGTCAATTCTCTCTGAACAATCAGGGCTCTGCAGTGTTTCCACTCCATCATGAAGTTTAGTTTACTCGGCTTGCTTGAAACATTGACCAAGATGATACCAAACAAATAGCACCACGTTCAGGTACTATTAACAACTTTTGCCAATGGAAAACCAAACGAAAAAAGAAACTTAAACTGATAATACCGTGTAACACAAACTTCTGCTTAATAAGAAATACCATTGAGCTTGTGGCAACAATCCTGTAAATGAATTTATCATTTGATAACCTTTCTAAAACATCTCTAATGGTGTAAAACCAAAAGCTTGTAAACCCACTTTTGAAATGCTGGCTCTGTGGCTCCACAGTTGCCTGATAATGACTGGCCCTGGTTTTGAATGCTTTTTATTAATGTCATTGTTTCTTCTAAGTTCCATCACAGCTATTATCAACATCAAATTGCCTGTTTTCCCTTAGGTGTCAGTGCATTGTGTTTCTGGCATGAAAGGACAAACTTTGGTGGGATTTTTAAAGCCTTAAAATATCACAGTGCCTATGATTCACCTCCTCTGATTCTGAACTGTAGGTCACTGCTGAGATTCCCTACTAGCTTCAGCTCAGTACCCAGAAGAACTCTCTGTCCCATGATACCATTCTCTCTTTTCCGGTGAAGTGTGCCATTTCTGTGTACTTGTATGTGTCTGGATGTATTGTCATGACTTGCTGATTCACAGCTCCTCTTGTTGAGCTGACGTCAGAGTGGTGCACATGATTGCTTTGCTCTGCCAGCTATGATATTTACTGACAGTTGGTACATTTAGTGAAGATAGTAAGCATGCTGACGCCAGACCTGACATTAGATCCTAAAGCATTTATGTTTCAGTTATTGGGCTGTTTTAATCTTTCAGTCACTCACTGTTTTGACTTAGTAAGGATAGAAAATGTTAAATATAAGAGCCAGTATACCACCACTGAGTTTTCAGGTAGGGAGAGTGTGTAGCTGCTGTGTACTCTGAGCAAGAGGGAGACTGCACAGCAGTTAATCTCACTGGTAGCCAAAACATCCCAGCCCCAAAACCTCTTGTTTAATCCACCAGAATGTCACCAGGATATTTAATCTGTAAGGAATTTAACTGGTCATTTCAAAACAGCGAGTTGTTGAGCCTCAGAGCCTCTGCAGAATCCAGTGATTCTGTTTAGTAAATCTGAAAGGTCAAAAGCCTGGTGCCTCGATATCACCTACAAGGCCTTTTTGCACCTTATCAATGGCTGAAAGGGCTGCTGTTATGATAATCCAGCTGGTAAGAGTGTGGCTTGTTATCACTGTTGAACCTGACAGTTCAGATGTTAGACTAAACATTACATGGGACTGAGTCAACACTAACTCTATAATACTCTATTTTCTTGCCAGCCATTTCAAAAAAATCCCTTTTTCTGTTTTCATTAATTCTTGAATCTAAATATCAATATGGCTGTACTCGCTGCACCCTATAATAAGGTCTGCCACAGGGAACTTGGCTCCACGGAAACACGCCTATCAACACTCCATAGATTATGATGCCACACACATGTTGTCGTTTGGCCTTGGGTGTCAAAGGGTAGGCCGCAGAGGTTTCCTTTTATTAATAGTCTGTGTGCGTGTGTGTGTGTGTGTTTAGTATGCCCGAGATAAAACCTGTCAAACAGTGGAGGTGACCCCAGCAGGATATAGGGCATCCCGCACGTGGCGGGACAGGACCTCTGGGCAGCACAGCATCACAGTGATTTACTCTTCAAAGACAAGCTCCTGATAGTATTTCATCTGCATCTTAACCCTCTTTAACCCACTAACAGGCTGTATACATGAAGGTGTCATAGGGTTGAGTGTTACACAGCAGCTCAAATAAACAGACTGCATAGGTGATGCTTTGTGATGCTGTTGTCCACATAAATTCACATGTCTAACTAGTAGTAGTTTGACTTGTGATTTACTACTGGCACCACAAGCAAAACCCCATCTTGATGGTTTTAGGTCTCCTCTGTAGAACAATGCCATGCTCTGTAGACAAAGTAAAAAAAGACAAGCAAAGCACACCAGCTTATTGATTTAACAGGTTGTGCTGTTTATTCTCAGTCAGAGAGTCATGTTTAAACAAGCTTGCTTGGCAGTGAAATAGACTTTTCTGAAACACTACATGACTTTTGTTTGTAATGAAAGAGAATGATCCAACTCTTATAGCAATCACTAAAGCACAGGATATGGAGACATAATCACTTGAAAAGTAAGACGTTTACTCAAAAGCTTTTCTGATAGAGGGCATGAATCATAAGCATACATGTACTTAAAGTAAAGTCTATGTTTCTTTTGTTCCTGACCTTGAAGCAAGTCTTCAGATTGTTGGCTATAGAGGAAGTAACTTATATTTCAAAACGAATCCTCCAACTATAGAGGAGCATTTGACAAGTACTTAAGAGTTTCCCCCATATATTAACCAGCTGTGTTCAAGGTCCTGAAACACTATTTCCTCTTCCTTATTTTTATAGGCACGCTTGGTTGATAACAACCTGTCCTGATAAATGGGACTAAATTTGTATTTGCCAGAGATTTGTAAGGCCTGCTTAATTATCTCCAATAACATCACCATCCACCTAGATTTCGTCCTCAGGGGTTGCAATTTGAGAGGCTTGCTTCACTAGTGGCTGGCATCTCTTCTGTCTAATCTGAAGCCAGGCGTCTGTCTCTGGGAGCCAGCTGTAGTTTGTGTCTCACCCTCTGCATGGGGCTTAGGTCTGGGCAGCTACAGGTCTTAATCCACTGTCCAGCCACTGCCCGGGAGGGGGCAGAGATAGCTCGGTAAGACGAGGTGAGACAGTCGAGATTAAAGCAAAAGAAACGGGCAGGAATCTATCGATCTGTGATAACCAAGTCTGTTGGATTTGTGTAAGAAAGTTTAGCTCCGAACCTGTTGAGAACTCTTGCTGGACTCTTGCTGGAACAGTGGACAAAATCCCTTCTAGATTTGGTAATTTAATCACAATGTTTTTGATTCAAAGTGTGTATAAAAATTGAAGGTAAAATAATGACTGTTCTTACCTAAAAATCGGGGCTAATTGCAGTAAATGACTCAATGTTTTGTAATTTATGCAGCTGAAGTCTTAGAAGCAGGGTGAATGCTTCATTCCTTTGAAGGGAAAAATATCTTCCACCTACCATGGTCAATACTGCGAGAACAGTCTTGCCATGGTTCAGCCACAATCTTACATTATTCTTTATAACTGTTATTTTTAGGTCTGTATCATATTTCTTTAATTTTTTCTTACAATTTTAATATCTCTTGTCATACTTTTTGATGTTATCTTCCCCCAAAAAGTCCTCGAGCACCAAATGCTCAACTTGAATAAACTAATTTATCAGCAAATGCAGATGCGCAATCATGGTTTTTAGTAAAGGCTTAAGGACGCAAGTCATTTGCTATAAGAGTGTTATCGCCTAAGTAGATTTATTTTGTTGCTCTGGTTATATAGATGTAATTTTTGGCGTGTTAGATTGCTGCTATACTGCCCTGTTAAAATTGGAGTAAGCAGGTCGCTTTGGGTTGGTAGCTGGGTCCAGAATCACCTTTAATTCAGAAAAAAAAAATAGCTTATGATTGATGCTAGGAAGCTTAACTTCATTATAACTGTTAAGTATAGCCCTAGTTATTTTTTAAATAATGTTGCTTTAAGTGTCTGATATGCTTGTTTGCAGTTATTGTACTATCACTACCTTTTAACAGCATTTTCATTTCTTTCACTTAAAAGAGGTGCTGAAATAACATGATGCACGTCTGGCCACTCTGATAAGGTTCTTGGCAGGAAGTTATAGTTTGTGATGAGTTCCTGTTAGCTAGATGGTTCTGAAGGACCAAAGTTCAATAGGAAGTGGAGAAAGGAAAAGGATGCAGATTATATCACTCTATGAATGAGGATACGGCCAATGAAGCCTCTGAAAACATGCCAGCAGCAGGCCGGGGTCCATCTACGTTTTTAACACCAGTGTGTGTATGTTTAAAAGGGGAGGTGTTACTGTTGGAGTTTGCTCCAATAATCGTCACTTGATTTGCATTGTTACTGTTTCTGAAAGTCATTTGCAAAATGTGTGGGTAATTACATTCCTGGACACTTGAGACAAATTGGAGTGTTCCCAGACTCTGTGTTGTTCCCTCATTAGTTTTAAGAGTACAGTTCAACCCCTTCTTCTACCGTTTTGAGACCAAGGTTTGAAAGATAATGAGGTGGAGCAGGCAGTGCATTGCTGTAAAGGACTGGCAATTGGGTGATTAGACACCCTCATTGAGTGTTGTTTGAAATAGCAGCCCGTGTTTTTTTTAGTGGGGGTGCGGCATCACTCAGGCCTCATTCAGACTGGGAACTGCTGCTGCTGTAGGGGGAGGAGCACTTACACACATAGTGATACTTTGCTGATCGAGTAACAAAGTGACCCATCAAACACCAGGATGCCACATAAAGTCACACACTGTGACTTTCCCGCTTCCAACCACTGCCGGTCGCCTCTTTTTTTCCTTCCTCAGCCTCTATGATCCCCTTCCGCTTCTTTCTTTTTGCGATGACCAATAAAGCATTATCGTTACTTAATGTTCTGCTGAATTTCACACCCAGGCTGACATTACCCATGAACATGCGAGAAAGCCTCGTCTCAAGGGATACAATCTTAATCTCTCTGGGTTGCTCTTGTTAAATCAACCTCTTATCTTCACCTTTTCACGCATCATCATCCAAGGCCCATACCATCTCTCCATGTGAGATTGCACAGTAGTTGACAGCTACTGCAGACAGAGATGCTACTTTTCATTACTTCTATTATGGAGACGGACTGCTGATGTTACTGTCATTTTTACACATACAGTATCTAATGTAACAAATAAACGTTTGAATCTTGTGGCATAGCAGCTTTTGTCTTTGGACACTGAGCATAGGTAGTGAATAATCGGTATGCATACAAGATTTAAGACCAAATTATTCTCATAATATGCTGCACTGTGGCATTTGCAGCAGATGATCAATTTCGGCAGTAGTTTTATAGCTGCACCTTTTCAAAAACATATTATAAAGTCTTCATTAGTGATCGGCCAGAAATGTAAAACACCATTTTAATCACCACAGTAATTTTACAAGCAGCATTAAACGGCAGGTCCAAGAGTAGACAGTCTAATCATAGCAGGGGGGCTCGGATAGTGAGGGTATTCTGATAAAGGTCCATGCTGTAAGCCCGGGTGGATCACCTCCTGGGGGGCAGGGGGCGTAATGACTTCCCCAGCTGGCCCCCTGGGATGACTGCGCTCGTGCTCTGCACCCCTCCTGGCCGCTTTAAGCCACTACTATGTTTGTTTAGGGAAGATTAGCAACGTAAAACCCTTACAACATCCTGAACACGCAGCAAAGGGAGACACGATGGAGAGGACAGCGGGAAAGGGGGAAAGAGATTGATGGGTGAAGAGAGAGTGGAGGCGAGAATGAAAAATGGAGACAGATTGAAGTAAAAGCGAAACATAAAAACTAAAACGCAAAGCAACTCAAAATCAGTAGTTTCTGCTAGATTTGCTTCAACAGCATAGTGGTGGTGTCTGGTGGTGTCTTATGCCGTATGACAGTCCATGTGTAGTAGAAAGCTTCTTGCAAAGCTATTCCTAATCGTCCCTCAGTCATTCTCCATGATGGATATTTATAGACACTAAACTGCCTGCTAAATGCACCTGTTTGTCTGAAGCTGTCCTCTGGGTAGTGTAAAAGTGTAGAGTGCATTTTTATCCACTAATCTGGACAGGTCTCTTGGTGCACTGTTGTTACAGATGTAAAGCAATGATGTGCATCAAGTACATTTACAGGAATATACTTGCTGCCTCAAGGGAATACATTTTCCTTAAAATGTTAGTTTCGCTCCCACAGACTGTAGCTGTTGTTTTCCGGTGCACTTTATTCAGCTGCACAGTGTCCTTCCAAGTAGCCATGTTGCATTTCAACTAATTGATTAATTGATATGAAGGTGGTTACTGAAGAAAGTCCAGGCTTTTTAAGCTGTGGTGAACCAGGTGTCTCACAGGTGTGTGCGTGATGAGCTGAGGCAGGAAACAGATGTGCAGTGATATCAACGGCTGCACAGGTCTGGGGGACTATCAGCACGGGCCAGCCTGCCGTCTTACCGCAGTGCTACTTCCTGTTGGCTTAAATCATGCCAGCCCATGATAAGGCAAGCAAAGCACTGCGTTAACAGCCCTGCTTTTTCTGAGAATAATCTGTGTCTCCCTGATTATGAACTTTAGTGGTTAAAGATAGATGGTAAGAGGATGGATGATGAAGGGAATAATTGGAAGCAAAGTACAGAAAATACAACCTTGGTAAAACATACTGGAGGTTTAAGGAGTTTCCCCCTGAATAGGTTTGAAGCTTTGACTACTACTAAGTGGTCATATTCAATATTTTTTTTCTTGACAGCTCTAATCTTATAAAAATGTTTTTTTGTTTTACAGTCCCTGTCCAGAGCAAGGAATGGGTGATGAATTTAACCTCATGGATCATTCAGACCTGTATATCTTAGACTTCAGTAAGTATCCTTGTGTGTCTCTTTTGTGATCTTAAGAATGTGTCTAATCTTGCAGATGCAAAGGGTTCATATGCAGTTTGGAAGGAAAAGTGCACATTTAATTGGATTTTAGTCATTTCCAGGTCTGTTGAGCATAGTGAAATGTTTGCTTCCAGACTGTTTCCCCTATTGTGTTTTCGAAAGGGTAAAATTCATAATTTCTGAAAGTACACTGAGTTTTTTTGATGGGGTTTGGGGCAGGCAAAATGTTTACCACTGTGTGAGAGAGAACAGGCCAGAGTGAGATTGGCCACCTCAAAATCAAGGCAAGAAGTATGACGTGTTGTTGAACGCACAAGTACATGGGCTTACTTTTCTTTTTTGGTGTAAGGAAGCCATACCTTTGTGGCTGAGTTCCATTGATGCAGTGAATGAGTAAGACTACATAGATGCTGGAACTTTTTGTTTTTTATTTAAATGGTTAGAATTTAACATCCGTGTTAACTCTTGGGTTTAAAACAATTTATTTGAATAATAAACACGAGCTACTCAGTAGCCAAATGTGGTCTGAAAAAGGTACCAAGAAGTCTGGAAAAGCCAGATCTGATGCATAAATGTCCGTTTTCAATAGTAGGTTGCCTTTGTAAATAAGAGTGCGGATTCTTTTATATCCAGTGCTCATCTAAATGCATTTCAAAGAACCAATAACCTCCTTACACCACTGCTACACTTCCAACCTGGCCGAGTATGCCTGGCATTGGCCCTGCTTTGTATTGTCACGTGGGATATTTCCGTCTCATGGACTACCAAATAAAGCCTTTTTCCTGCCTGTAATGCGGTCAAGCCACAGTTAGGGGTTGTGTAGGTGGGCTGACACAGAGACCGTATGGGACTGGCAGTACCCAGTGGCATCCCCTGTGGCACACGCCTCCACGTGCCAGTCACATGTGTCTTCACACTGTTTATTAGCAAACATATGGTGGAAGAGCTTTGATGGGGATAGTAATTCAGAGGAAGTTTGTCAATAGTATTAGAATGGAATTTAAATAAAATATGTAATACTAGCATCATACTGTTGTGTGTGTCCTTATATGTGAATGCTGTTGTTTGTTTGTGCTGTTTTTCTTGGGTATTTTATGAACAGAACATGATGATTTTTACACTATAGAGACAAAAATGCCTTTCATCTGCAAATCCTCAGATCAAACCTGCTTGGCTGCATTTTGAATTCCCACAGCTGAAATGGATATTCTTAGCCTGGTATGATTAGTGTCTATGATCAGTCTATGACTCATTACACTTTCTCTTCTTTTTCAGGCCCTAATTTGAAGACGTTATGCAAAATAGCTGTTATTCAGTACAGTCTGGAGCAGTCAGGACTCCCACATGATATCAGGTCAGACGAGCATCCTCTCTTCAACCATTGGTGCTATTTGGTCACAGATTTGACGTATTGTTGTTAATGCTCTTTGTGATATGCTTGTCATTGTCGCTGCCACTGTTTCTTCCTTAGTAATGATGTGTATAGAAAAATTGGATCATGATAAAATGCTCTCAATCTGTGTAGTCTGGAGAGGACAAGCATCCTCTCTACTGACATGATGACTTTTATTTTACATTTGCTTCAATGTGCTTCATTACAGATGAGCTTAACAATTTGACTGGAAAATGTAATCTTTAAAGAATTTACATGAATGTCAGAATGTCTTGGTATTTTGTAAAAGCCCCCTTTTTTGCTTTAATGAGAGCATGCACTCGAGCAGGCATGGACCCCACAAGTCCATGCCTGCTCCACAACTCCATTGAACATTCGAGGGAACTTGAAGATTGAGAACTCGTGAAGCGTTTAGTTTATTCACAAGAGACTTTGTGGCACAACAAATGATGCTGGGACAACATGAGTCTTCAGATTTTGCACAAACTTGTGAAGTCCATACCAGCTGTCATTAAAGCCAAGCAAATTAAAGCAAAAGGGATCATACCGGATAATAATTCTGAAATTCATGTACACTTTTCAAAGATTCAACTTTTCAATCAAACTGTTTGTATCATTTGTAATGTTAAAACAATGGTATTGTATTGTATGTTGAACACAACATGTTTGAGTCTTTTGAGGAGGGTACCCTTTCATACCCAATCATGATACTATCACCTCTTACCAGTGAACCGGTTTACCTGTGGAGAGTTCCAAACAGGTGTTTGTGGAGCTCCGCAACTCTTCCAGTCTTTGGATGCCCTGTCACAACTTGTCTGAAACGTGTTGCAGGCATTGAATTAAGAATAACTTATAGTTACACAAATTAAGGAAGTTGATGAAGGTTAAACATTCAATATTTTGTTTTCAAATGAGTATATTTCAAGAAGGATTAGCATGTTCGGTTTTATTTACTTATTACACGTCTCTTTTTTAGATAAATAATACATCATTTTCTACTCTCATTGACAAGTTAGAAAATTATTTTGACAATTAACTTGTTGCAAATAGACTTGCTGAAAGCTCCAAAGTTTGAGAGCACTACTTTGATTTGTTGTGACATTGCAATCACAGGGTAGGGGAAGTTGTCATAACTGTGTTAAAACTAGATGTTAAAGCACATAGAGGGAAAAAAAGTACTTCAGCAGCAGCTACCGTCGACCCTTTTTAATTAGCTGCATATAAAAGTGAAAGTGAGTATGTTCTAAATTGGAAGGGTCCCATTAATTAAAATCTTTCTTTTTCTCAGTAATAAAGAGCGTAATATTTTGCTTCTGATTCAGTAATATCCAGTCAGTCGATCCAATTTAAGCATATGACTTTCTTACATAACCTAAATGAAAAGACCTTTTCAAGCTAATGTAGCTCATTAGACAAGTGCATCTGAAATGGAGAGGTATGAGTCTGACTGAGGTGACTATTTTTTTTTTCACGTGGACCCCATGCAACTTGATACTAATTACTCCTCTCAGCCTCTCATTCCTCTCACACTGTCACTGCCACCTTGCACGCTCCCCACTTCAGTGTTTGCAGTTGTGTCTCTAACCCTCAGAGGGTTTTTTTTCACTGGGGTCACAAGAATCTGGTTAACTCCCTTTGCCCCTCACTGGCATGTCCAGCTCCAATGCCAATCTCGCCTCTTAAACACACATGCGCGCAACGAAAAACGAACAAAGCAATTGAGAGGGGAGTGAGTGTGAAACCAGAGCCAGTGATAACAATCTGGAGCTCAACCTCTGACCTGTCAGCAGGTCAGCACTAGAGCCTGTTGTCAGCCCCTGGTCCTGGCTCTCGTGTTACAGCAGAGCCTTCCCTCATCCCTGTCCACATCGTAGCCCTTCGCTCGGACAAGAGGGGAGCAGAGGGCGAAAGGGAATGTCACACAATTGGTTGATTGAGTGTCGCTGCAGTAGATTTGTAGCATCTTGGATATGTCAAACAATTAAAATTTTCTGTATCAGTAAAACTTAATAAAAGCATCATGATTCTGAACGCATCTGATAATCTGACTAAATGATCATTTAGTAAAAGATCATTTGGTACCCATGGTAACTCCTGGTCGTCCATTGAAGCAGTTCTTTAATCTACCTTATTCCTAACCTCCATGATATCTTGCACGAATTATGGGTGCAACCTCCATCTTGTCACTGACTGGAGCCTGCATTTTCCTGTACATTACTTGGTTTGTTTGTGAAAGGCCAGTGTGAATGCAAACCAGATCAGAAATAAAAGGCAACGATGTGTCCTTTGCAAACACGAGAGGAAACCTTATGATTCTTGCCTTTTGACTCTTCCCATTGTTCCCTCCAGGTGGGAGCTGGCCGCCATGACCACCAACAGCAACATCAGCAGGCCCATCTTCTCCTCCCACGGCTGACGCTGCTGAACGCAAAGCAGAACCAGAACTCCTCGCTCTGTTTCAGGACACTAGGCTTTTATCTTTCTAACCAACTGAAACTTCGACGGACTGTTTTTGAGGAGCCTGGATCTGAAATTGTTTGATTCAAGTGAAAACTCATTACCGACCAAAATTTCCTGAGTGCGACTTCCTTGGAAGGACATCCTTGAAGGATATTTTAACCCTTGAGACACTGGTGATATTAGACAGAAACTATTGACACCTTCTCTTCTTTCTAGCCTCTCTAGAAATCCAATCAGCCTATGATAATCATAGACTTCTAACCTTAAGCACAGGAAGAGACGACAAGAACTTCAGCCAAAGGTCTTGAGAGCTAACCTCTTTGTTGAGGATGTCACACTCAACAGATCTCTACTAAGGGACAAAAGTGATCCTTGTGTTCCTGATACAAAGAGACTGAAAAGTTAATGAGTTTGTATATCTTGCAGCTCTTAGTCACTAAACTATGTAAAACTATCATGTCCATTTGCGGTAAATTAAGTTATGTACACAGTATACGGAGTGGACGAGGCTAACTTATTACTTGGGTGTTAAATGCAAGGAGAGGGTGTGTTGGTACAACATTTTTAGGGGCGTTATGCTTGTGAAAGGTTCTGTTTGACTGGCTTTCAATGCTCAACTTTTTCCCTACTTCATCATAATTTGGCTAGCACCCCTCTGCTCTTAAGTAACTCAAAGGTGATTTGCAAGGCAACTAAAGCAAGCTGCCTGTCTGCCTTGTAAAATAATCATGTCCATCTACCTCCCTCAAAAGTATGTGGGTCTTTAATAAGACTTCCCATTAGACCCATTAGATCTACATTTCCCTCGGAAAAAAGGCCTTTTCACAGGGACGTTTGTATTTGTTGTATTCTTCCAAGAAATGTCATAATGTCACAGGAAGAGTGCGACTCACCCCGCCACCTCACCCTTACCCTGCAGTTTGTTTTTCAGTGCCAAATGTAGAGGAGAATCATGATGCAAACATATACTGTGTATGTGTGGAAGCACGTGGTCCCGTCTACGAGTAATCCTAGCCCACCTGCCTCAGTTCGCCTGTTGTTGTGGGGGGGATCATCACTAATATGCATAATGTAGTCATTCCTCTTATAGACAATCCAACAGCGTTCAGAGACTCCTCCTCGTGACCTGATCATTCATAGAGAGGTGAAAAACCAGGAATAGTGTGGCCGTGTGATTATGTATGAGCAAAGCTACACCTGAGCAGATGTTTTAAATGCATAAGGGCTGTTAATAGTTGACACCACACTGCTTGAAGAATACTCGGAATAGCTGAAATTGGGGGCGTGTGGTTAAGATTTTATTAATACTAATTACAACAATTTAGAACAAACTTTAAAAAGAAACACAAGCTGTGTTGGTCTTTTTTTTTTTAACCTTTTATCTCCATCAAGGACGAGTTTTGGGATGTTCTGTAGTTTGGATATTGACAACAAATCCCATTTTATAAAAAAAACAAAACCTACAGCGTTAGTTCCTCTCTCATGGTCGCTTCGCCACCATGTCTGGAACGTACAGACAGCTGGACAACTTCAGTTGAACAACTTTTCTCCAACAGGAGGATATAGTGCATATGGTGGGGATTTTTTTTCAGTGGCGGATTTGGTCCATGAGCAGTGAGTCTTTACAGCTGCAGCATGGTGTAATTAGGATCGATTCAAATCAGACTAAAGTGGCTAAATGAGCCAGGTACAGCGTTGTGGCTCTGAAAGGCTACGGAGAAGATGCATCGGGTTTTGCATGCACTAAATATCTGGGGGGGGGGTTCAATTAATTGTTGGTTTCTGCATTTTTATGGGAATTTTTGGCAATAAGAAAAACACAGAACATCACCAGACTTCTCATTTGAATCTTAATAATAAGAAATATGGCATGACATAAAAATGAATAACTTGGCGAGGATGAATATACAGGCAGAAGAGTTTTGTTTACTCTATACTGCCTAATGATGTTGATTGTGAATAGGAACTGTGTTACCACAAACTTGTGAGCTGCATCAATGCTTTTCAGCCCTGGTCTTTGGGACCAAGTGTGTTCCGGCTTTCTGTCCTGCCAGATAGTTAAACTCCATCTAGAACTATATTTTACACTGAATTACTTGTTAGAATTGAGCCCTGCAGGGCTCTGGGTCCCAAACATCAGGACTGGATAACACTGACCACATCCTAAATGTTTACAAATCTGTGTATTTCATGTGAAGCAGTGTAAAACAATCTTAAATGCAGGTCGAAGTCACCAGATAACTGCACTAAAGCCAATCACGGCATGTCAGGCCTTACAGGGAGGAGACATGTCGGTGCTGCTCTTTGCCTAAGTAGAGTTCCAGATTTTGAGACGATTGCCTGCCCGAACCAAGTGTGAATTTTATTTACAGACCGGTGGTGCCAATGTGAAGCATTCTTGTGCCCTCTAACACTGCACACACACACGGACATATCACACACTGGATATCTCCCCAGTACCCAAGTAACTTGGACTAAGCAACAGCTGATGCAGTGAAACCACAGGGAAGCTGAAAAACAAAACCTACTGGTGAACAAATCAAACTGTGTATGTGACACCAAATGGCCATCGGCAAACTGATAATATTTGTTTTCTCTTTTTTTTTTCCTAATGTTTGGTGTGGAAGTCGTTTTTGTTTCAGGATTTTGGTCCTTCTCTTGTTGCGTGTGAAGATTATGGGTGATGGTATTTTCAGTCAAGAACTTTTCAGGAATATGAAGTAAATATTGAGCAAATGACAATGTAGACACTATAGTCAGAAATAAAATACCTGCACAACAGATTTCCTCAGTGATGGTCACTCACTTGCCTCCAACTAATGACAAGTCATAGTGATTTAGCCCACATCTATTAGCATTACATTTTTAATGGCAGTGATGATGTGTCTCTATTATTTCTCATTTAACTTTGTGAATCTTTACCAAAAGCATTTGCCAACCTCAAAAAAAACTGCTTCTGTCAAGAAAAGTGCATCATTAGATTGTAGCGCACACTCATGATGAAGTTATTCAGGGTGAGCAGGAATTATTTGCCAAGCAGAAGTACGTGACCAGACTGATTTCATGCCAAGAAGTGTTGTCTGTCTTTAGGGCTTATAGTAGCTGGGTGAATAATTAATAAACAACAAACAATGCTTGGAAAAGAATCAGAACAAATTACTGAGTGTGTTTTTGAATCATTACACAACTGTGCCGACTCCCTAGTCTCACTCTTTTTCTTTTTCTTTTATATTTTACACATTTTTCAGAGGGGACTCTGTATCTGTTGAGGTTGGTCAGGACTTCCTGTGCAATATGCTTTATAACTGTATCAATAATAAATCTGAGAACATTTGAGTTGTTAACATTTGTATCCATTTTAAATGAGACAGAACAGAAAATACATTTTCCATTAAGAGGCGGCCCTGTCTGCTGGTGAACATGCAGAGAGCAGGGTCCTCCTGTTTGCTGTTATTGATTACCTCTACATGTTCATGTGGCTACGTAGAGAGGAGGGAGAGGTTTACTAACTGCCAAGTGGACAGGAAGTCAGCTAAAATGACTGATAATGATGATTTCTGAAGCTGTTAAGATTTAGCCAAGACTGAATTGACTATGTCAGTCAGGGTTAATGTCATTTGCTTCATAGTTGAGGTTGGAAAGGCAAAAACATTTGCTTTACTGATGCAATCAGGCTCTGTACACCAGGGTTGCCCAAAGGTCAAAGGTTTGATCTGTATTTTTACAAAAAATCTAAATTGTATGCATCAAATCACTGTTTTTGCGGTTTTGGACAAGATAAAACGCTCTTATTATATGAAGGGTCCCTAATTATTATAAATTACTTTTCATAATCCGAACATGGTGGGCAGATACTGTGTGAGAACTTAGGATCCTAATACTATTATTAGCATTATTTAATTTAGAGTTTTCCCCCAGTCCCAAATTTGAATTGAATCACAGTTATATTTAAGTGTTGCATTTAACTATGCACAACATGCACACTAGCGAGGACGACACAACAAATCCAACACACAAATGTTTCTGCTTAAATCTAACAAAAAAAAGTTTGACTAGGTGTACAATTTTTTATTTTATTTTTTTTACAATTCCTTCATAATCTTTTATGAAGGAGAGGTGATTGAAAAATGAGTTGGTCAGCCAAAAGGAGATTGAGTCAAGTTTAAGTTAACTGTAACAAAATGTAATTTAAAGGGGCATTATGTAGTTTTGGAGAAGATAATCAGACTCGGTTTATTCAGTTTATTCAGTCATGAAAACAAAGAGTTTGTTTTGTTTAGTTTGTTTAGGCAAGAAAAAATCAATCAAGATCTTTCTCTTCTGATTTAAATTTCTTCCCTAAAACTACATAGTACACCTTTGAATTTGTTCACCTGTTCTAAATTGTTGTTTTAAAAAAATCACAAATTGCCGTCATTTCTTAACAAGACTGTAAAAGCTCTATTTATTTCAGACCTCAATGGGTCCATATTTCCACCTCTTTATCTAGAGTGTGGCTTCCTCTCCTCTTGGAGCTACTGTATTAGGCACTTAATAGTCAGCAGGTCTTTGAACCCCACAGTCCAGTTTCTGCTTCCTGCTGAATCTACCCCAGCCAGCCTGTCTGATAGCCCTCACTGTCTACTTTAGTGGATGCTCTGAAGCCATGGTGCCACCCAACACCCCCGACTGCCTGTCAGACTACCTAATGGGACGCGTGCGGCTGCTTCGGGGGGGTCCCCCATCACTAGAAATGGTCTCACCCTGAACCCCAGCTCCAATCTTTGCCTGTGCTACCAGTAGCGGCCCTGGCAGTTTGTTCCTGTCTGTCACCAGCCCCGTGCTATAAAGCCAGTGTTATCTGCAGTGTTAAGTGCAGGCCACAGACGGGGGGTCAGCTTAAAGTGCGGCAGCAGAGACACCCTGTCCCGCCTGGCCCCCGCCACACACAGGATGCAGGGCAGTGCTGGGTCCCTCTGTCTGGCCCCGGAGTCCGACTCGGCCGGCAAACGCAGGCGCTAATGCAAGGAGACACTCAGCCAAATGACTCTCTAATTTCCCTTCAGGACTCAGACGATCCCACCGGCCCTTGAGAATCAGACTGAGGATTTGTTCGGAGTGATTTGTTTTGTCTTGTCTCCCCTATCCCCGTGCAAATACCCTCACTCAAGTTCTAGGTCTCGGCTCGCAGCGACGTGAGGCCAGCAAATTGGGGATTTGAGAGAAGAGGTATTAAAGGGGCACGAGCCCGTAGAGGATAGAAGCTGTGGCTGTGTAACTTCAGCTCATGCAGAAGAGAAAGGAACAAGTCACCATTGCACAGCACGGAGAAACAGACAAACTTTACTTTTCCACCAATAGGCTCCTCAAGGACGAGTGCAGGGTTTCCCAGTGTGCCTTGGTCATGTTCTGTGGAGCCCCTAATCTGTTCATCTGCCATAGGAAGTGATTCTGTGCGAGTGGCCGAGCCTCTCAAGCCTCAGTGCGTCATGTTTGCAGACCTGTAGCTTAATTCCCTTCCAACTGGGGTTTAATTGAGTGACTAATACACACACAGTCAAAGCCCTCTGAAGATAAACTGCCATAGCTGACTGCCTCACAAGTCTGTTCACAAATTAAACAATGATGCATCAAGCTGCTTTCCTGCTGAGACTTGAATGATGATGACACTTAAACTTGGAAGCTGTGTTCAGGCACTTGTGTTCAAGTGTCTAATATTCTTATGATGTGCCCTTTAGTCCTACAATGATTCGCTCTCCATTTTACTGTTGTGAAGCATTGTTTTTATTGATAGCAGAGCTGCAATGATCAGCCCTTCAGCTGACCGGTCGATCAAAAGGAGATTAACTGCCAGCTGTTTTGATAATAGACTGATCGTTTCAGTCATTTTTCAAGCAAGAATGTTCGCTTCTAGCTTCTTAAATGTGAGGATCTGCTGCTCGTCTTTGTCATCCATGACAGTAAATGAAGGCTCGTTAGTCTTTGGACTGCTGGTTGGACAAAAGAAACAATTAGAAGTTGTTACTTTTGGCGCTGGGAAACGACGACTAGACAATTATCCATTCTTTGGCAGATGAATTGATAATGAAAATTACAGCATCGTGTAGGGGAGATGAGGCTGTTGTCTCAATGCTCCTTACAGCCATCCTGTAGGGTTTGGTGCTGCATCATGATACAGTTTATCTCACTGTGAAACCAACTCCATTATCAGGAGAAAAAAAAAGTTAATAGTCCCGCAGTATCAATTTAAATTCATCTAGTCACAAATCACTTTTTACAGCTAGGCAGCAGTAGAATAAGGGAGATAATTCTTCACACGTCACTTTTTCCTCTATCTGTATGAATCTGTAAAACTGAGCAGTGAAGTGGAGAGGCAAGAACGATTTTCATCCAGATGGTGAGGTCACATATTTCAAACCTAATGTTCTCTTTGGGTAGTCCATGACTTTTCCAAATGTTCAGAGAATTGCTTTCAGAAGTCTGTTACAGAAAATGACACATCACTTTCTATCTCTTGGTCTCAGAGGCTCCAGCTGTAACACATGCTCACATATAGTGGGATTTCATTATGCTCTATGTCTGTAATTGGTGTTGACAGCATTTGGATTTGGACCCTCCAAAATCCAAGATAAGTCTATTTGAAAAATGGTTAGGTGTTCACGAGATATCTTACGGGCACATATTGACTCTGAAGACATGTACAGTGTGTACATTTTGCCAAACAAAGTTCGAGTTCGAGTTCGAGTTTCGAGTTTAATAATAATATTAATTTGTTTGCATATAGCGTAAAACATTAAATATTTCTTTAAGTGGTGTATTAAAAGTGCTTTATGATCGAGTTACCACTTCAATACTTTTCCACGTTTGGTTGTAATGATCTCAGAAGAACACACACAGCAGGAGTGGTGGAATGTAATCAAGTGTAATTATTGCACTTGGACAGCTACAATGTGCTGATGCATCAGTTTTTATAATTACAATAGTTCGCAGGGGCGATTTTGTGAAACCAGCAGCCTACTTTACTTTAGCTTTTGTAGTCACATTTAGCAGATAACTACTAATGTACATTTACTCAAAACGATGTAGTTGTGGAGCAGAATTTAAATATTTACAATATTAACGAGGTGATAATACAAACTGAATAAACAAGCTGTTCTCTTCCCCAAAACTACTTGGTTCACATTTAACAAACTAGGAGAACTTGTTCTCATCACAGAGTCATTTTATTGTTTAGTGTTTGTCCTTTTTCAAGTGAAAGGATTTCTGTGTTCTAGTTCCTCAACTGCACATTACTGTGCAGAAGTAGTGCCCTTAAGGCCCCAAAGCAAATGTCAGCAAAAGACAGGGGAGGAAAACTGACTGTGAAAAACAAAATCAATTTTTAACATGGGGGAATAATCCTTCTGTGTCAGGATGCATTTGTCGGCTATCAATGATTGAATCAAATCAACAATAGCCAGACAGTGTTCACTTCTCTCTCTACCTCGGAAACAAACCCAGGAAGATGGATATCAGGGACCAATACTCAAGATGCTGGTTTCTTAAAGAGCCTCCTATCCTGAAACAATGGGTAGATATGAATGAATAAATGAATGAATTTTGGTTACATGCATCTTTATGATTATTTCGCACAAATGGTCTCCAAGTCAATAACTAGAAAAGGAATAAGCCCAATAAGCCCAGCCTGTCCTTTAAGGATAACCCAGCAATACCGAAGAAAATAAATAAATAAATAAATAAATAATACTCAAAATCATAATCCTCAATTATTCAACAGTTCAAGGCTTGATTTGAAGCTCAACAGAGAGCAACACAATTTCAGAGTCCGTCCCACAGTTTGACTCCAAACACTGACACACATCATGTTAGAATAAACCAGAAAAGTGGAACATAAAACATTCAGTTGAAGATGAGACGGAGAGGAGGAGGAAGAACAGTGGCTTCAATGAGCTCCACGTGTCCATGTGAGTCCGAGTGTCCCGTGCAGATGTTCCAGTGTGATCACGTGACCTCGTGTCCACTGTTATAAAACAGAATCATATTAATGATATATAAATGAACAATAGTGAGACGAGGCTTAAACACGCGACACTCCTGAATCATCACACTTCCTCTGCATTAATGACATTTTCACATCTTCGCCACTTAAATCCGCCGAATCGGTTCTTGCGTTTAATCTGCCGGGTTATTTTTAGGGCTCACTTCACTAAATATAACCCGCCTCCATCATTTGTCATCGCGTCACAACAAGTAACATTATCCCTCTTTTTTTTCCCTCTCTCTTCCCCACTGAGTTGGATGAGAGGTGTCGGGTTTGAGGCTATAAAAAGGAGGGACGGACACCGGGGCTGGACACTCACCATCCGGACCGGAGTCTGCAGAGGTAGGACACGCAGGGGGACTGCTTTATAGTAGACACTCCTGCCTCAAGATGTTCAGATCAGGTTTTTTAATAAAACTGAATTGCTTTTTATTTATTTATTTATTTATTTATTTTCAGACTTATTGGATCTCTTCTGAGTTATGTCTCACGTGTGTGTGTGTGTGTGTGTGTGTGTGTGTTTGTGTTTTTCTTTTCCTTAGTTGGCTTCATCAGCGTCAATATGACTATTTGGTGCCACTCCTGCAAATGTCATGTCACTGCTCCGTGCGGCTCTCACCATCTACCCGAGGATCACAGCAGCTCCTTCTGCAGGAGGCACAGGTCAGTGGCTCTCCTCCTCCTCCTCTTCCTCCTCTCTCCCCTCTCCTCTCTGCTCCACGTCCTCTAGTGGCTGAATCAACACATGGCTGTTGGGGAGATTTAGACCCCATCTCTGCTGCCTGCAGTGAACGCACCACAGGGAGCACTTAATCCAGTTTTCTCCAGTCTGCAGCCTTGTACTGTATGATACATATTAATCCAGCCACAATGATGCTGCAATAAAAAAAAAAAAAAGTCAACCAGGGGCGGACCGGCCTCTGCTGGGTCGCTTTGTTGCAGCCAGTCTCGATCAATTACTTACGGAATAAAACATAATGTGAAATCAAAGTGCTGTAATATACAGAAAGACTTGGATGTGTCCTCGAAAGAGCCCCCAAACACAGGCTCATCATTTATTTAATTTGAGTGGGTCTTTATTGTTAAGACACTGGGAGGCACAATGGTATAATTCTCCTTTTGTGGCACTTTCTGTGTCCTGGTGACGTGGGGCTCCCTGCTCCGAGGACACCCACTTTATAAGGCAATGAAGGGAGCAGCAGAAGCCCAGCCTCCCCTTTGTGTGCGACGCCCACGCTGAAGCCCTGGCAGCTATAAAAGCCCCAGACTCTCTGTGGATGGGCCCAGACAGATACTGATCGCACAGACAAATCTGTCGAGAGCCCTCATTTCTGCTGCCGCCACGACAGCCTCTCATATCAGCAGTTTCCATAGGAACCCTTGATATTGAAAGCCTTCACCTTGTGGGGCAGCGACTCTGAAAAAAGAGAGGCCACATCAGTTCAGGCCAACCACTCTTTTTGTCTTTACTGATCTTTTTTCCAACTTTGGAAGAGGATGACTTCAGACAGATTTTTTCAAGTGTGGCAGTAGACAAAACTTGCTAAAGCTCCCCGGCTTTAGTTTCCTCCTCTTTTCTTCCAAACTCTGACCTCAGTGACCATGGTCTCTCACAGATCCACCAAAGGAGCGTCCAAAGCCCGGCGGGACCACATCAATCACGAGATCAGGAACATGCGCGCTCTGTTGCCCGTCACCCAGGAGGACCAGGAGCGCCTCTCCTACCTGCACTCCATGGCCGCCATCTGCACCTACATCAGGAAGTCTGTTCTCTTCCAGGGTAAGTCTCCACGCTTCAATTTTTGAAAAAAATGTTTTTGAACATCTCATCTATATTCAGCTCGTATCAGTGTCAAACAAAATGGGACTAAGTTGGCTGTACCGCTGGGAATAAATCAAAGATAAAAAGCTGTGACAACCTGCTGAGAAGCGCACAGTGTAACCAAAAGTTGAACTCGCTCGCTCTTCTCGCAGGGCTCCCGGCTGGAGAGAGATCACTCTGCTGTCTGCCGTATGAGGCCTTTCTCCAAGCCCTGCACGGCTTCATCCTGGTCACCACCGCCCAGGGGAGGCTGGTGTATGTGTCCGAGAACGTGGCAGAATATCTTGGAATTTCCATGGTGAGTGGGTTGATTTAATACCTTGTCAGTGTGAAGATGATTTGGTGCTTTACTATGAAGTTTTACGGCTTTAATCTGTGGTATCTAACAGTGAAACTTTTTCCCTCAGATAGATGTTCTTCAAGGGGACACTTTCTATGACATGGTGGAAAGCTCCGATGTTGCCGTCGTTAAATCGAACCTGGACACTGAAAACCAAGCATCATCAGGTAACTTTAAAGACTATGATACCCCTTTAAAATTGGTTTGAGTAGCATTTTCCATAATGCACAATCTCAGATGTAATGAACAAGCTGTTCTAATCTCATGTTCTCTTTTGTCAGAGAGGAGCTTTATATGCTGCATGCAAACCTCCAAGGCCTTCAAGCTGCAGCACGGCAGCTGCTGTTCCATGCTGGTCAGAGGGAGCTTCCAGGCTTTCCCTCAGCCTGGCCTCTTCTCCTCCTCGCTCCGTCCCGTCAGCCAGCCTCTGTTCGTGGCCCTCTGCACCCCCACAGTCAACCGCCTGCCGAGCTCCGACTCCAGCTTCTGTCGAAGCTACACCAGTGTCCACAGACTGGATATGACCTTTACTCAGACGTCATACAGGTAATGTAAGAAAAAAAACATGGCTTTAGACAGATGGATTCAAAATGTTCTTGTGATGGTTGCTGACAAACTTTTTTTTATGTGTTTCTTTTTCAGTGTTTTATATTTCTTGGGGTATTCAGCAGAAGAAATTACCGGCAGATCGTGGTACGGTCTTGTCCACCCTGAGGATCTTTCTTTGAGCGCAGATTCTCACAGAAGTTTAAGTAAGTTCACAATGCAATGTATTTTAAACCAGATGAATACTCAGACAACGGTCTGCAGGGATAAACAACTGAAGGTTCCAAAGACCACGCTAAAAGACATGAGAACAGAAAAGAGTTTAGAGGGGCAGTGAGTTCCCTTCACACACATGTTAAGGCTAATTGTAATATAGCACCTAATAGCACCTACTCCTTCCTCAATAAATAGGATTAGGATTCAAGAATTTGGAAGCGAGATGTCTCCTGCTTCACTGTAAAGTCTTTTCTCACTGCATGTATGAACCAGGATAGGCTTAAAAACTATTTGTGATGTCACCAATCATGCTCGTAGGCCTGCCCCCTTGAAATCAGATTTTTTCAGAATAATTGCAGAGAAAATGTACACTTAGAGCAATAAATGTACAAAAAAGACTTTTATTGTCTAACATTTAACAGTAGGAACAAGTACAAAAACATATTTTTTGACTCAAGGGGGACTTTAAGTTTGCGTGATTATAACCATGAATCTCTCTTCCCTGTCCCGTCCAGTGCAGGCAGATGACGGCCTCCAAGTAGAGATGGTGCTGAGGCTCCAGTGCAAGGATCTGTCTTGGGCCTGGATCTACACTCAAGCTAACAAAGGCCCTGAGTGCGAGGGCGTGAGCTGCACAAACTTCATCATCAGGTATGACAAACTTGACTTTTTCCTGTAGACCTGAGCTGACAACGTATGAGATGTGTCTACTTAACACGTTGCTTTGTTCTTGTAGTGAAACAGAGGCCAGATTCCTGCAGAAGAAAATCAGCAGCGATGCCTTCAGACCATCATCTCGGACAAATTCCTGCAATTTCGCAGCTCAACAGGCGCCCCACAGTCAGAGTTACATCAGCGGTAAATGCTTTAAAAGGCAGAGGATGTCTGACAGCCAGAGCGAGGAGTCGCCAGCTGCCAGAGCCAGGATTGACTCCGAGCAAGATATATACTATGTGGCGTGTACCTCCTCCCAAGGTGATGGCTCACCTGTTCCCCTGGGTGACAACCCCGCTTTCTTCACCCCTCCCTACAGCCCGGCCTCCTCCAGCTCCCCTCTGCAGCAGGAGGAGCTCAGCCATGACCTGCTGATGGATGTGCATGGATACACAGATCAGCTGCTGTCCTCCCCTGAGGGCTCTCCCTCCTATTACTCCTACCCAGAGGCAGGGCTCACCTGTCACCAGTCTCCCTCTGACTCCCTCCCTGCAGCTGCAGCTGAGCAAACCTTTGACCAGGCAGCCTTTGGCGTGCTCACTCGCTCTTCACTCTCATCCTCCTCACCCACCTATGATTTCCAAGCTTGTGCATCTGATGCTCGATTAGTTCCAGACTGCCTGTCTGTGTCCGACATGTGTGAGGGCCCCGTGGACTGTGCTCTGCATCAAGACGACTTCAGCCTTCTGGAGCAGCCACAAGGGGGCGACCTTGTCCAAGCGCATCATGTTCCCCACCACGTGTTGCCCATTCCCTCCAGTCTTCTTACACCCAACCAGTCTCCCACATCCACAGAGACCGGCCATTACAACGAGCGGGAACAGGCAGAGATCAGTATCCTGGCACAGCAGATTTCCTCACTGGCCAGCAACTTTGCCATGTATCACACCCTGAACCCAACACAACCTGGGTTAGGGGTAAGGACCGACATCCCTCCGGCCTGTGACTGGCCCCGTCACCCTCCTCCTCTTAAGCGTGAGCTGGACCTCGATGACTGTGTGTTCGACAGCATCCTCAAAGACCTGGACATGGTCACAAGAAAAAGTATCTTGTCCGAGCCTGGTGCTGCACCATGTAGCTACCAGCAGGGCTTGTTGGGCAGCAGGAGTGGGTCCCAGCAGTCGGAGCAGGAGCTGACCATCCCAGACGAGACGCTCCCGGTCATGGATGCCTTCAGTCTGCAGTTGGGACGTCATGACCAAATAACTGGGTTGCATCAACTCAACAACTATATGCAGAGTGGCCTTCAGCAAGGTAACATCTACCAACCAACACGGCCACTGATCTACTGATGTTACTGTGATACGTTCACTGTTCTGAAGTCACGTTTCATTAATATTGTTTTCTGTCTCCTTTCAGATGAAGCAAACCTGTACTGAAATAAGTCTGTGACTTACTGTACAACCACTTGTATGACATATTGTCAGGGCAATCTTCCATCGCTGGACTCAAAGAGGAATGTGAGCAACGACATTTAAAGGACATCTTCGCTCAGACACTGTTTCCCCCAAATGACTTATTTCTGAATGTAGAACAGAATGTAAAGTAGAATAAGACCGCAGCTTTGTCTTCATTTCTCAACACTCCTGTCGACCGTCTCCTCTGTTTCGCTGATGTCTTCTATTTTATGAAAAGGGTACTTTTTAAAAAATGTGTCCGACCAACAACGGAGGTATATTTTTCTTCTAATGCTGAGTGACCACAGTTTACTATTGAGCACTTTATCAATGTCATCGCCACAAGAATTTTATAAATGAGGTGTGCTGATTTAAAGGAATAATACCTAGATTTAAGATGAGCTTTAACACAAAAATCATTCCTTATAACAAAGAGCCATTTGTAAACATTTGTTTTTTAGGTGCCTTGAAAATTTAGGGAAGATGTATCAGTTCCCTTTCTGGTCTCTGTGTGTCATAAATACATTAATCATGCTGTTATGAATGATAGTCAGCAAGAAACTGATGATTGTTACAGAAACACCTACCTCAACGGGACATCTTAACATATTCCAAGTCTCATTAGTTAATTATATTTATTTTGAGCACACTGACTTCTTTCTCTCACTTAATGGTGTTAAAAATGTTTTACTTTGCCGCAATGTGAATCTTAAACTTATGTTTATTCATTCCAAATGTCTTTTTTTTTTCACGGTACGGGTGCTGTTTAAGTCTGAATGTTCAATCTTATTCCTGCATTTTGCTTTAAATGTTTGATATGTAAATAAAACAAATTTAAAATGCATTGGGTCTTGTTGATATAATGATGAAAAGGCACAGTGCAGTGAGTTATTACACTCTTACACATTTAAGCACAATCAAAACCACATTTAAATTTTTACACCATTAATCCCAAGCAAGTGGGTTTAGCTGACCGCGATAATGCCTGACTGCATTCAGGCAGCTAAACTTACCCAATTAGGGTCAATCAACATTTTCTGCCAAACTTTGGTATTTAATGATTTGTTTTTCTTTTGTTTCCAGTGCAACAAGTTGCAAATACACCACTAAAATATATGCTTATAAACGATGATGTGCAATACCACTGATTTTCCTTCCGATCCGATGTTCAGTAAAACCCAGGCTGGTATTGCTGACACCAATACGATATAAGTAAAACACACAAACTGAAGCCTCGAAAGCTGATAATTAACTTGTCGCAGTCAATTTCCAACAGCTACACACTCTCTCTCTTTAGCTTGATAATATCTAAAAGTTACTAAGATGAGACATTGATCTTTTTATATGAAAATCAGTCCTTGACATCCCCGTATCGATCCGCTCATCAATACTTATAAGGTCTTAATAGCAAACGTGCAAGAAAACAGTTGCATGATTGCACATCCAGCAGGTCTGGAGCAGTGATGGAATGTAACTAAGTACATTTACTCAGTACAATTTTGAGGTACTTGTACTTTACTTGAGTATTTCCATTTTCTGCTACTTTATACTTCCACTCCACCACATTGTAGAGGCAGATACTGTTTTATTCTGCTACATTCATTTGATTACTTTAGGTACGAGTTACTTACAGATTGCATGCTACAAGCTTCAGAGCCAAAATAAAACACTTTTTCTTTATTTTATCAGTGATCGGTTAAAAAGGAAAAAACACTGATTCTGGCAATCAGAAAAATGCTGAATCTTGGATCCAACAAACCTGTAAATAAATGTATAATTTTACCTTTATTGCATTTTTGATACTTAATTACATTTAATATCAGACACTTTTACAGGTACTATTTGATATGACATCCGGCCATTCATTCTGAGTCATATTTCTGTCCACCTGATGAATGTACCCTTCAAATTTCACTCTCCTTTTTTGCTCTGTTTTGCTCTGAAACAACTCTGTGTCTGCTACATTCTTCTCTGTGTTCACCAGCCAGTTGGTAGCTTTGTGTGTCGGCTGTGTGGTGCTGAGCAGGTGGAGCACAGCGGGTTCGTGAGAGCCTTTTTAGCTGGAAACAACTAACTGCCATGTCTGGAAACATGATGACGAGTGTGATGATAGTGAACAGTAACAGCATTAGCTGCGGCGATAATATCTATTTGGCTTTCACGTTAGTAATAACTCAGAGACATTTTTAAAATGCAGTTTTTTGTGAGAACACTTGTTTGTGACAAACGGGTCTGCTGTGTATATTTTTATGTTCTCTTTATGTGCACTTTGTATCTGATGAGATGGCGGCACATAAACAGGCCGCAGCACAACGTCTACTGAGCTCTTCAGCGCTCCCATTGATTTTCACATATTGTGGCTGGTCAGTCCAATGAGAGCACGTAAACTGTATACAGAGGAATCAATGACATGTTGGGACAGATGTGCAGAGTCGATGCATAAAAGAATAGTTAGACAAAAGGAGTGAAATTGACTGGGCACTGAGGCGACTGATGGATCGCCGTGGTTAATAAGAGATGTAGCTCCCGGAGGCAAAAAGGCTCGCAGGGGGCACTACAGTCATGCTGCTGGGGCCGTGTGAGCAATGCAGAGCGTCCGTGCCTCTCTCATAAGAGTCAGAGCAGCCACTAGATGGAGTGATAGCTCCAACAGCCCTGAGTGACACAGATATCTGCATGATATCTTGATGTAATGTAACGTAAACAAGTGGAGGGGCGTGTGCGCGTGCATGTGCTTTGTTGGCGACGAGAGCACAAAAGGACACCATTCAGTCCGCTCATGAGCAGAAAGTCCAGATGCCTCTTCTTATCCATGGAGACCTAATTAAGAGTGATGTCTGTTGAAGGGTACAATGGCAAATAAAGTCCCTAACAAGTCCCCACATCTGCTGCACTCCAGCCTTCCTGCAGTGCTCAGCGGTACCTGCGATGGTAATGATATCCCGGAGGGACAGCGACACCAGGCCCGTGGCACTGAGGCGTTTGTCCACACCGGGCAGACAGCGAGAATCTACCTTTTCTAATTATTTCAACACACACAGTGAATACTCCAAACATTCCCATGTCTCAAGAGTCCCAACACAAGTGTAAAGAGAGTTGGCGCGCTCCTGTAGCTACAGTTACATGATTATTATAAGATCAGCGTTGCAATGTTGGTATTTGGTGTTGATTTTTTAACTTAGAAGCCAATAAAGAACACTATTACATTTTTATGATCAGTGACAGTTTGGGTGTTAAATAGTCGATATATAGATTTTTAGGGTATAGCTAAGGTATAGCTAAAAACGTGTACGTACAGAGATGGAACGCACACACACAAACACACTCAGTTTATCTCTATAACGTGGGTTAATGTATCACTTAATTACACAGGCGGCCCTCCTATCTCCCTGATATTAAATTAAGATGCTGTGAGATTAAATTAAGACAATCTCTGCCTCACAGGAGTGGCGAGGTGGTGTGGGAGTCTGCCAGCGGAAGTGAATGATGAAATGCATTCAGGATGATGCTGTGATTCGTATCTGAGATCTGAGAGCAGCATCGGGACTGAAGACGATACCACACAGTAGAACTGACAAAAGAGAAAACACAGGCAAAAACTGTCACCTGCCCTACTTCAGTGGCTTCTAAAGTGCTTTCTCAGGTGGATGGCTGGAGGGCGGGTGCTGAGGGAAAAGCGCATCGGTGCAGTTAAACAGAGCAGCTCATGGATGGGATTCTTTTTCAAAGCCGCGCCTCCCACAAGCAGCCGGGATTTTCATACCCTGCGTCTCACAAATGATTACCTCATTTAGAAAAACTCTCAAAAATTGAAACTCTTGCTGATTTCAGACAACAGGGCCTCAGGTGGCACTGCCGTGTCTTTGTTTATTTACCGGCTTTATGCTTTTATTGTCATTGCAACCATGCAGCCTTGAGGGCTCCATTGAAAGCTTATCTCGGAGCATACATTTTTTCTGAAAGATGTGCGAAAAGGAATCCAGCTAAGAATATGATTTGTCTGTTTTGCTCTGGCAGACGGAAGCTGAGACACGGACTGCAGCCCGCCAAGGTCACAGGAAAAGTATTGCACCCTGATGCGAGGGAGACCTGAGCTGTTATTGCATGTTAACATGAACCTCCCTTTTTATTCAGCACACTCCTCGAGGAGATCCTGCTCACTGCGTAATTCATTTTCCCCTTGTCTCCCGTCTAAAACAAACCGGCATTGCTTTGGCTGCATCACATTTCCAATGTCTGTAAGAATGTTGTCCCACTTTTCAAAGGAGGCACATCACCTGACTGGTGCTGGCTCAGTCAGCACACACTGACACCATAATTGGGTTAAACAAAAAGACCCAAAATAGACTGCAGCCTGCTCCTTCAGGAACCCTCCTGCTCCTCCTGTTGCCAAGCCTGAAACCACGGCTCTATACAGCACTGTATCCCAGGCATGCAGAGTCAACATATCCTGTTCATATTCACGAGAGAAAGGCCAGCCAACCAGGGAGAAGAATACAAACGGCAGCCTAACAGCGCTGCCTACTTGCATATGAATGCTTGATTTATTTTCTACTCTTCTCTCTCACAGAGGAGCTTGCTGCTTAAGGCAAAGCACCTTTGCACAGAAAAGACATAAGCGTCCCACTGTGGAGGGGTTTGACAAACATGTTATCCATTGTTGATGGAAATTCTCGTGTATTGAAAAAAAAAACATGTTCTCATGTACGCATTTCCATCAGGGACTTGTGCCTGAATATGCGCTTGAATGTAGTATTGTGCTTTACAGCAATCTCAAACAGATTGTCATGGGTTTACACTAAATTCCTTTCTTTCTGCAGAGGCAATGCTTCTAGTTTTAGGAAGAGAAAGTCTCAGTATATTGTGTATTTACCCTCCATAAGCTCAATCTCCCCAGCATTCAGAAAATCAATGCCCTTTGCTGGAATTCCAATATGAAGCAGCACACTGAGGATTTCTATAAGATACAGTTTGATTTTCCCAGAGCCACCGTTGTTCATGTAGTAATGCGGGTATTTAAAGTAATTGACGAAAATGGATGTGATCGCTGGTGATTGCACGCATGTGGTCGCACAGCCAGAAGTGCATCACAGGCGCCGGCACATATAGGGGAGCAGGCAATGCATCGTAAACATGTTTATCTCTCCACTTCTGCAGAATCCCGGGGGGCAAACATGGACTGCATCTCACTGAGGGCTCAGATAGGCAGAAAGCAATTAATTAAGTGATATGAAATTATGACTTCAAAATAAGCAAATGGGTTCATGAAATAGAATCACATAAAAAGGATTTATAAATGACAAAATAATTGATGCATAGCTAAATCAGAAATTAGTATTAATGGCTAATTAAACGGTGGAGTGTGTGAATCAAATCGACGACCCAGTTTTTAATGGGGAAATAAACAGCTAAATTTACAGAACATGTGCGTTTTACAAACCATGAAATGGAATTATGTTTTTTCAACTCGCGCTGACCAATTCATTACATCAACCATTCGCTAAGCTCCGGCTACTTCCTGTAGGCGACTGCTGCTGCGTGCCTGTCAGGCTCTCTGTACTCTCACATATGCAGTTTACAATAACAAGGGATTGACAACTGATACAACGGGTCCTTGACTTCAGAAGAAGGAAAGCAGCTCCTCGTTTCAAGTGAGGTCAGTTTTTGATGGTTGAAGTGACAGCTGTTGCCAGCAGAGTTTATCACCTGCAGCTAGCTAGCTAAGCGAACATTAGCTCAATAAATTGGTTGAATTCTGTGTCTTCCTTGTTAGCTATGTTTCCAGCAGACTTATCAAGAATAAAAATCTTGTAGAAGTAGTCTTAGCATACATATGCACCGGCAAAAGCGACATGTGCCAGGCGAAAAGTGAGCATTCTCACCAGTAGCTGGTCTGTGTGGAAGACACGAACAAACAAACAAACAAACAAACAGCATTTTCCTTGTACTGCAGTGTAGTCCCAGTCCTTTATCCATGAAAAGGGTAAATGTTCTGAAAATAACCTGCTTGACTTTCTTGTTCATATTTTCAAAATTAATGTTGTTCATTTAAACGAACAAATGTGTTTGGCAGCTGCAATTCTCAGCCAACATCGACAGGGGTCGCTAAACTGGCTAAACTCCCTCAATTCCAAGAGGGTCGAGGCTGCTAATAACAAACCTTGTAAGCTAATGATATGCTAACTCATGCTCAGTTACAGCAGCCTAAAGCCTATATTGAAGTAGTTAGTAGGACTTGCTTACAGTTGCTATATTTTAATAGAGCACATAAACACGCTTTTGGAAGCTGTAATTGGTATATTATGAACAAAAACCTACTGGGACAATTAAAGGCTTTCATGTACCTACAGGGAAATACCATATAAAACTTGATGAAAGGTTAATGTTGTGCTCATAACGTCTATCTGCTGGCCCCCCGAGTGTCCGGAAAAATCAGTTATTTGCATGTTTAAATGCAAAGTATCGCTCTAATGTGACAGATCCATGCAGGCAGAGGGGTAACAAAAATATCTATTCTTGCTGTATCTCTATCAAGAGAACTTTATTGAGTTTTCACCCATACGTGAATGTTATAACATTTCATAGAACTATTGTTTGTTTAGCATTGTTGCTGGACTTTATTTGACTCGATCTCTGAAGCTATTATCTGAGGATGATTTAACCTCTGGGGACAACTGCTGAAACTTCAGGACTTCCGGTGTAGCCCACGGCCACAGCCGAGACATCCTCATCCAAGCCCTGGTCATTGTTCACAGTCCAATCAGTCTTTATCTGCATATGAATGCAGATACATTTTAAAAACACTAATAAAAAGCTAAATCATTGACGGAACACAGCCAATGAGTTACTGCTCGGATTACAAAAGGAGACCAGAACACCTCCAATACCAAAATCTTTTCCCTCTCCACCAGGTTCTGCTTTCGTACGCAGATACCTGTTTATCAAGAGAGATCTGACTTGACTGACAAGAGTGTAAAATTAAATTGCCATTTTTCCGTCTTCTTCTGTATGACTGTGTGTATGTGTGGGCGAGTGGATGGTTCTTTAAAATTCATCTCAAATCATCAGACCCTTTCAACGCTCAGTTAGTTTGGGTTTAGCCCTCATTGACAATTCTGACAGTGCAACACACTCAAAGGGCACAGTGCCTCAGCTCATGCATAACGTATACAATCTTCAAGTCAAATGTTTCACTCCATTCTTCTCATCTTAAAAAGGCTTTTTTTAAAGTGTTATTGTTCAGACCCTCATTACCAAAGAGTCTTTTTTAATCTTCTCTCTTGTCTCACAGGAACGTTCGATTTTTCTGTCACCGTATACTCTTTTTGTCCTTCACGTCCATCTTCGGCAGATTTGAGTTGAAGAGGAAGATTTCCCTCGCATTTCTGAATAATACGTTCTCAACAGGATACTTGGAAATTCTTGGGATTAACATACGTGTTGTGTAGATATTAATATTTCTGAATAATGTCATGCTGTGCCGACGGAGTGGAATGACAGTTAACGCAGCGGGAGCAGGAGTCTTTCCTCTACAGACGAAGATTCCCCCTCTGAGCTACTTCAAACCAACCATGAGGAAAACTTTTGGCAATGCTGGGGACGATACAAAACTCTTGTGGTTTTCACAGCCTCGGAAAATATACTCAGCCCGGCGGGGGTCAGCGTGTGGGTGATCTGAGCGCTGTTTGAAGGATGAAAGAATAAAAGGAACTACGCGGGGAAGATAAGCAGCGAGGGAGCGTCCCTCACATCCTTATCACTCGACCTATGCATATAAACAATGGAGGAACGTGTCGAACCGCTCCCCAATACCAGGCAACACTTCACGCCTCCATTTGTTACCTTGAGGGATTTTCTCGACTCTGTACATTTCAGAAAAATTTCAGACAGAAAGCACATGCTGGGTATCGGTGGCTATTTCTGTGAGTGCACTTGTGAATGCACAAGGTGTTCTGGATAAAAAGATCATTGTACAACGAGATTTCTCCGTGATGAGGTGTTTCATCTTCATATTGCAGTCACAAGTGCTTCTGCATTCAAGCGCAAAGAATATTACCATGGTAACAGTACACTGCACAGACCAACATAGGTAATAATAGATAGTCTGAACCTCGGCATCCTGGATAATATTGTCATATACTAGATTATTTGTGGCATCATAAACAAAATATGTGTTTATTGAGCAAACCACATAATAAATCATATCAGCAAGTTGAGATGCATATGGGTGCATACTCATTGTAGTCAACATAATACGATGCAAAAAAACTACCTTGCCAAGAATAAAAGAAAAAAACAAAAACCCCCTGCTTGTTCTCTGCACAGTCAAGGTTATATCTCGACTTTTCATTAGCATGGAACTGGTGTGATTATGGGGAACAATCTTTATTAAAATGCACAGTGCACACTGGTTTCTGCCACAGTAAAATATCCTTGAGGCTGGGATATTTCCTCGGATTTGTGAACCCATCATCCATCTTCTATCTAACACCGTTACTCACTGTTGGCCTGGTGCCCTCTTAGATGCCCTGATACTAGACAAAACATGTCCATGTAAGTCTCTTCTAGAGTTTCCTTCCAGTGGAGAAAACGTGATAAATAACCCTCTAGGGTGCCCTTACAGTTCCCTTACTGTGTCCTGGTGCACTTACAACTGGTGCCTTTTTTTTCTTCCACCCATGCCCCTCAAACATCCTGGGTCCACCACTGGTGAACCTTGCTTCCTTTCTGTAACACCGTAACTCAATCATCTCACTTGTAGAACCCAAGTGGAGACAAGATCCATCCATTTTGCTGATCACTATCTAGCTCATTCCAACACTCGCTAATGATGATAATTGAGGACAGCACCGCCTGGGTGACAATTTGGCATTGCCCGCTCATTAATCTATTCATCTTACACTCAGATTAATGTGCCGCCCGTGATCCTGGTGACCTCCGGTCTGCAGGGACCACCGTCACATGCTCAGGTCGCTCACACCTCCTCCGACAGGCCATACTGCTCCAACAACTGAACAAGTATCTAGGCTACGTGGAAGAAAATACAAAATGACTGATAATGTAGCTCAGGCTGACTGCCAAATGGAAAATAAAGACATAATTAGAAAGTAAAATGAGCTCGGATCTGCTACTGTACACAGATTTTGCAGTACATTCCCAGAACACGTGCAGCCACATACGGCGCTCTCGCACACAAATGGCTTTGTGCTCCGACAATACAAAAATCAATAATGATTTCACACCGCTAATCAAACATGATCGCCTCGGATTTTAGACAGGAAGGAGCTTGATACGAATTGAATAAACCTTTCTCAGTGCTAGAGCAGTCACTCTGCCCTCTCAGCAAGCCCAATTTTATTGAATAGATCTGTGCTCCTCAAGGGTACCCTAAAATACTCAGAGAGCCAGAGCCAGAAAAACAGACAAAACAGTTTCTTTCTACTGCCCTCGCTTCTCACCATCTCTGTGAGTCACTGTGTGTATTGTTGTTGTAGACGATGCTCTCCTGTGTTCTCTTTGCCAATCCAAGGTTTATGACTAGGGCTGCACAGGTTCGGATGTCCAATGGGCGTACTGATGATGAACGCCGAGGCATTGGCACAAGGATGATTTATAGTACAGTAGTCACTGGAGGTGTGCACGCGGCTGTGCCACCCAGGGAGATGCCTTCCATCACATCTCATTTGCATTTGCTCGATTTCTGTGCCGCCGATGACTCACACCGCTAATGAGGCACCCACAGGACACAAGAGCGTTCAGCTCACAGTTACTGTGTACTGGTGTTTTATCCTCCGCTGCAAGCATGTGCGCAGCTTCTTGCAGGAGCCTGCACATACATCGACGCCCGGTTTGATCTGCACATGATAGTTATCAGACATGTTTGTTGATACAGGGTCATCCGGTTGTGACTGAACATCATCCCCACAACAGATCTGACTCAGATTGTTTGAGGTGTTCTGACTGGGACATGTTTCAGTTATCCCCAATGCCTCAAAATGTCAAAATGACATGTTTTGATGAGCCATTTCATCTACACTACATACATCACATATTGTTCCATCCCATTTTTACTTCCATCTAAACGTAGGGACATCTACCTGTGTAGGACTGAAACTGCCCAAATCAGAAGCAGACGAACAAATAAATAAATGGCTCAATAAATAATTCAATATGGCATTAAATGTGTTTATTAATTTACAAAATGAGACATAAAGTTGATATTTCTTCTTCAATTTTGTATTTATTTACCTTTATATTCACTCAGCTATGTAGTTAGTTTCCCATATTTACTTTTTATTTAGTTTTTCATTTAAGCAATTTATATATTCATTTTTAAATGCATTTATTTTCTGTAATTATTTCTGTATCATTTTTCGTTTGCATTTACTTACACAAACACTTGTTTATACCTTTTTGCTTCATTATGCAAATGCTGTCTGTCAATCAAAGTGTCATGGACTCTTGATCATTGGAAACATTTATTTTTATAATATTTTGGCAGATTCAGTCCTCTATACAAACTCTCCATGTCAAACAATTCAACCCTGGAACCTTTAAACCAACATTTATTAAAGTTTCTGTCCAAAGCTTTGCACAAATGATGGTTAATGTGTAGACTGAGCAATCGGGGTGTAGAAACACGTACACTCATTCTTCTCGTCCAGGTGTTGAGTCCAAAAGCTTTAACTGTGGATTCTGCCTCCAAAGGACTCGGAACACTCTAAAAGACTCCTCTTAAATATTTGATATGTAACCTTTCTGCATTAAAATTTATAAAAATGACTAGAACCTTTCCTGCTGTGTTGTGTATTCACATTATCCCAAACGTTTCCAGCAATGTGCAGATCCAGAGAAATCCATAAATTCACTTCGGCTAACAGTGCCCCTGTTGCTATAGCCTCTGAGTTTGAGAGTGAGAAGGGAAGTCGGCGGACCTGACTGAACATAACATTTCTAAAACATTTTTTTCGGCCTTAGTCAGGGAGATAGACTCCACAGCAATGTTGGTTGTTACACAAACAATACAACAACTCCCATGATCCCATGCCGTCTTATGACCTTTATTTTGTTTTGATCGAGTGACCCGTGGTGGCAGAAATTACATACTGTGCATTTAAAGTGTCTATTTCTTTACATTAGAAAACAATGCTGTCAGTCCGCGTGAATTTATCTGGTTGCATTTTTGTGTAAGAATTCAGGGCTCTAGTCCATAAATGCACGCTTTGCTCATGTGCGGTGCGATGAAGCACTTGGTACAGCTGGATGGGACTGTTTGCTTGGGAAAGCAGTATATTTGATGCATGCAGTGGAGAATGAAAACACTACGGCGTCTGAGTTAAATTCAGTGGAGTCGGAGAGCTGTGGACATTATGGATTGAGAAAAAAGAACGTGAAATGCAATATTGTTCCCTCATCAGCGGTGGAGAAACCCTCTACACTGCCAACTTTTTTTCCACCATGTTTTCTGGTCAGAGAAGCCTGCTGTTTTTCCTCTTTTTTTGCAGAATAAAGTATATATTTCCCTCCAGTGAGCTTTACACCTTTATACGCCAAATATTAAGACATAAATACTGATGCAACCTCTCTTTCTGTACAAAAACATGCAGTGATGTAGCAAAAGTTAAAAAGACATAAATGAGTACTTTGAATTCCAGTCTGTAAAAGGGTAATTTGATGTTTTTAATGCACCAATATTTTAATAAAAAACCTTTCATACATATTTATAGATCTCATTTTCATTTGTGTGTTGTGCAACAGACAGAAACAGAGAAGCAGCTTGAGGTTTAATCATTCAAACCTTTTGTGGACCTCCCCCCCATTCATTCTTTCTTTCTTCCTAATAATCCTGCCCTCGTAATAAAGCAGCTCCGCTATGAAAAAAAAAAAACCTTTGTGAAGTCAGAATGAGTGTGTAAATTGAAATTTACGAGTCTAATAACAATGCGCGGCGCCATTTGAATAATTTCCTTCTCATATCCTCTTTAGTCATTCTGCACAGGGAAAATAATTGTTCTGCGGGTCTCTCCTTGAATGGCAAACACCAAAGGTGAGAAGTTATTCGGAAACTTTTCTGCCAAAATGAAATACTGACCAGCAGCTACCTAATTATACGTGTAATAAAGTAGTAATCAGTGGGTGTTTAGAGGTATTGAACTTTGAAAAAATGCTCCTCGAGTGGTTCCACGTTAAATCAAAAAACAGCTTCATTCTCAGCGCACGTGGCGAGATCATCATACTGTATGCATCGTTTTAGGTGGGGCTGTGATCCTAATTTAGACGCCACATACTCTATCTAATCTGTGCTCTCCTGCGGTGTGTGGCCTTTCAGTCACAGTGCCATTACTGGAGGAGTGCAGCCTGTGACTGACAGCTTTAGTGGGTGGTGAAGATGTGTGTGTGTTCCCCCGGAGCAAGAAGTGCATCAGTCCCCAACACTCTTGTGTCTTTTCCCCTCCTATTGATCACAGGCAGTTAGACCGCGTCCGTCCACATGAAAGGTCACAGGCTCTTTTTTTATGTCTCCACTGTCACAGTGGAAGGACACCAGTGGCTGCTTACATACATAAAGGCCTGTGGGGAGACATCTAATGCTCTGGATATACAACTACAGGGCTTTATAGGCCCCCCTTACTGAGTAGGAGGACTCTGAATCGCCCTCACATATTCCCACCAATGGCGACTTATAAAAGGCGAATGGCTCCATTGAGGAATGAAATACAGAGTTAATTTTATCCCTGCCTCGTACTAAAGTTGATGAAATTACTTTGTCCCCTTCGCTTGGCAGCAAGAATCAAGTATTAATTACAGTTAATCAAACTTTGCAGATTATAGAGGAATGTGAAAAGGGTCAGACGTTGGACGAGTGCACTCCGAGCGCTCATTCAAGGCATGTTGGTGCGTTTAAGATGTGAGCGGCCTTTTGCTGAGGTTGAAATTTCAGAGTATTAGCAAGTTATTAACTTTCCTTAATAGGAAAATCCTGCTCTCAGAATGCAAACGAGGTGAGGGAGCAGGGAGGTGACAATGAGAGCATCGCTCAGCCGCTCATGGGATAATAATGATGTGTTCATTCATGCACAGGGTGGAACGGCCTCCGTGTCCTTAAGTGGTGGTTGAACACTCACATGTCAAAAGTCCATCCCGAGTTTTCTATAAGTGTCTAGTCATGAAATTGAATGCCACGGGTCATAAAGAATTGTTATTTATCGGAAAGCCACCGGGGGATTCCTGTTTGTGGCTGTAATGCAAGGCTCTCTTGATGAAAACGGCCATTTAATGATCATTGCTGGCTCATCAGGGTTGGGTCATCTTTATTCACATCTTTATTGATTTTGCAGGCATGATTTTGTAATTGTGAAAACATGCAGCATCAGGCGCATTAATCACTTTCCTCGGCTCGAAACATGGCAACTTATGGTTATGGCTCTATTATGCATTTGGAAAAATCCTGTTGTTTTCATGGTATTCCTCTATCATGGTATTATGTCTTACATTTTTATAAAGGTCTCTTTTTTATTTTGTGCTTTCATGTAATTATTTCATGTCAAATTTATGCTTTTTGTCCACCCCAATCACCAGAATATGTTAGTGAAGTACGTTTCTACAAAATGACAGATAAGTCAAAACTGAACCTCTCTTTATGTTGCATTTTAGGTCTGTTTAGGTTGGATTTTCTATTTCTCTCTTGTCACAACTGTCTCGTTAGGTTTAGGCAGACAAAACTCTTGGTAAGAGTAAGGAAAACATAATGTGTTGGCTTAAAATAAACTTTTAGATAGGCATGATCACAGTCGGAGAGGGTCCGACTACCCGTGACAAAAAGACGGGTTTGGTTGCCACAAAAACAGCTGGAAATATCCGTCAGTCTCCTCAAAAAAGAACCTGATTTGCATGTTAGCATGCTGACATTAGCATTTATAGAGTCACTAGCATGGCTATAGACTTGGAGATTTCTTAGTGTGAATTCTATGACTTAATAAATACAATATAATAGTCTAAACAGATGAATGAATTCTCCTGGAATTAATTAAAACACTTAACTGAGTGGTTAAGTTGCATTGTGGGTAATGTAGACACCAGGTTAAAAAGAATGAGCAAAATAAAATAGGGCATATCTCTGTTTTCACTGTTTCCACTGTATCCATTTCAATAATTTATTTTTAAACAGTGCACAAGTCCAACAGTGTTGTAGAAGTGCAATATTAGACCAGTTGACCACTTTTCAAAACCTGGTGCCTATATTACCCATAATGCAACTTAGACACTTATTTATCAGATTACATGCAGCTTCCTCTGGAGCCACAGATGGCTTCATACAATTTCTTTCCCACCCACATATACAGTAGCACTCCCCAAGACCTGTGCATACACTTCAATATGTAAAATTGGTGCAGTTACCCTTTAAGTGTATTTACTCAAGCTTGCTATCTACCTCATGTCTGGAGTCTATGACAGGAAGAGATGTGACTACCTGAACAGCATGTGTGCAACTGAAGTCATGGAAGATGTCAAATGCGGAATCACTGAACCACAGTACACTATCCCAAACTATGACCTTACCATATTGAACACAGAAGGTCCTTGACACGAAAACCAAATCAATTACACAATTAAAGCAGCAAACTGCAATCTTACTGAATTTGGCTGCACAGCAGTGAAGAGCAGAGACAGTAATTAACTGGAGTAAAACACATTGTTCAGGCCAGATGATGTGTCAATAAGTGTCTCTTCTACATTCTGTGTCAAATGTTCAGGAAATGATGTGTGTGACAAGGCCAAAGTGAGCGAGGTACAGAACAAACACACACACATGTATACACATGCACACATATATACACATACACATACACAGAGCACACAGATGTACCACACAGATGGAAAGGGGGCTGGCATCAATTAGCAGACATGTTCCACTCTGCGTGTCACCGTGTTTTTGAAGCGTGTGTTGGAGTGCTCGCCATGCATCAGTCGGCCCCATTACAAAACCTTTCAGAAATGTCATTAGAATCAGTGACCTTTCAAACAACAACCGGCACGCTCAAACACAACACGTTAAAAGCTCGTAACTCTCAATCCAGCTATATTTTTTCCCCAGTTGGTGCTACTGAGACTGTTTCTTTCATAAAATATTAACATTATTAAGACCCATTTAAGAACAGAACTGATTGGTAACTTAATCAGGTCACCACTTCAGAAACATGCAGAGACAAATCTGTTTAGCCTTCATAATTGCATAATATTTTCACATTTTGTATTTTTTTAAATGATGGTGATTATTCTTGAGGAAATAACATGAATACAAAACACAAACAAAAGATGAACACAGTACATCCTGGTAATACTTATAATAAAATAAGCTACACTGCAGGAAATTCCAGGATGAGGAAAACATTATCTCGGATCTTCTGTATGCGTTGTGTGTTCCAGTGCTTCATTGAAGTTTCCGGCTGAGATAAATATTGAAAAAGTAAACACAAAATGGAAAATTCCTCTTGTCTTGTTTATCATTTCATTCACATCCTTCTGCTTCAGCGTTTAATAATGTGATATCTTAAAGAACCTTAAGTCTGAAATAGAAAAATTACAGAGAATGGGGAATCATTCTCTCGTAAATATTCTAAATATAAGGTCAACTTACTCATCTTTCTTTTCTGGGAATTATTACTTCATACGCTTCTTCAGCAAATGCAACTTACCCCAGGTGTTACTACACTGGAGTACAGGACCCGTACACAGTAGGAGAGGAATGAATTAACCACGCTGATTGCCCACCATCCACCTCAACCACCTCCAATGGCATTTCTCATGGTAAAACAAGCCTATACAGATCACAAAAGCAGCTGTTCATCCATCCAATTTGCAAGTGAATTTGAAGCACATTTTCAAAATGATGTGAAGAAGAAGAGAAATTACATGAGTGAGTTTCGGAGCGAATAAGCTGAGTTACGCAAAGTGTAGCAGTTGGTGTTAGGCCGAGGCTATATTGTGCAAGGCTGGAAACAAAGTCGGTTGTTTGTGATCCGTCAATAGACCTCAAAGAAGAAGAAGAGGAAGAAGAAACACAACCAGTCCCCTTAGCGATTAATTAGACAAAAATGAAGAGAGGTCTTGCTACTACTAACCATGTTAATGCATGTTACGGTAAAAATCTTCATCTTCTTCTTCTTCTCCTTCTTCTTTTGAAGCAAGAACAGCTGATCAGTCATGTTAGTTAATAGTGGAGAGAGATAGTTGCTGTAGTTGCTGCAGGGTCAGTGGCCTTGGCCTCTGACTGCCACGTGCTAAGGATACAAACAAAGCACAAGAGTGAAAAAGGACTGGAAGAACAAGAGAGGTAACACTTGAAAACTGCATCACACTTGTAATTTCCTTCCAGGTAATCCCTCTTCGTGTTAATGCCAATTTAAAGCATGAAGAATGAGCGGCAGCAGTCTGTGGGTGAGCTCAGGGACACTCCCAGACTTCCTGTGTCCATATCAATCATCTCTTTCCAAAGTTTCTCATGTGGCACTAATCTCCTCAGGGGTTTCATCCCACAGCAAACACGACTCCCTACTTAACACCACTAGACGACCGGAATTACTGTTACTCCGTAGCACACAGCTGGAGGACTAAGTAAAGGGATCTGGCAGCACACAGCTCGATGTTTCATTCTCTATCTTTCATATGGCACTTTGACTGTGCTGAATTCCCCAAAAGTAGATAAAGAGATAATGATGGTCTGTTCTGGTGTAATCAGCACATTTCACCCATTGATCAGCTGATAGATTGGCTCTTAATTTGCCCTCTTTGCATGAGAACGAAAGTGTGAAACTGAGGGAAGAGCATTCTAATTTGCTCCGACTGGCTCCCTCCGGTGGCTCAGACGTCGCTGATGTGTCCCTAATTGATTTCCATGGCATCCCAGGATGAGCTGCGAGGGTGAAAGTGCGCCTCGCGTTGCATGTTTTTCGCAGGTTCCCACCAGTAAGGCCACGATGATTGGAGACTGCTCTTAACTCGTCCTCCGTTCCCCCTTCACATGTGATCAATCATAGGAACGTGGAGTAAAAGTCAGTAGAAATGTTAATTAATGACTGCATTTATAAATGCTTTCACTCCCCACATTGGTGTGAAAATTGAGCTTCGATGGATTCTGAAGTGAATAATGAGAGGGAATATAACCTTGTAATTTGCATGTCTTCAGGTTTTAAAACAGGTTGATTGCGCTTCGGCTGACTCATCCCACTATCATCGTCACCAATAACATCCACGGGAAAAAAAGTCGCAGTGATTAATAGGAGAGTTTGTTTAAGGACAGATTCTTTTTTAAAGTCTCCGCCTCACTCAACAGGCCACTTACACCACCCGACGCTTCCTCTCCAGCCAGGGGAATTAAACACGAACCCCCCGGGTGGATCTTAGTTGTCTTTCCCCCTTCAACTCCCAACAGTGTCGTGCACACAGCATTCATCTTCATGCAGTGAACTGGACAGTAAAGGATTTAGGAGGGCTACTCTCAATCCGTCATAGTAGCAGACGCTCTTTTTGAATATTAAAAAGGCCATCTCCTTGATCAAATTGCTCCGGCATTGAAGCCTTGCCAATGCGAAGGCGCAGGATGGATATACATCATATATCAGGTTGAAGGGGAACGACGTATTGCAAATGTAAAGATTAAGGTTATGTGTAAGTTGCAGCATCTCTGCGCAGGTTTTTTCAAGAGCAAGAAAAGGAAGTGGCGTCTCCTTCTTTACAGTCAAAACGAAGCAAGGGATTAATCATGACAGCTGTTTCATCATTTGCTTATATCCAATCTTTATACCTGCTTTGGCACGTCAATAAACACATTAGTATGTTGTTGCCAATCGATGAGCGCAGACAGACAAACCTTTTTTGGTCGCGGCTGCCGTATCAAACGGGAGCCGCCGGAGAGCCTGGCTGCAAATTAAACCCCCTGAACTCCTCACCCTGCATTCAGTGCTGACCCAACATTTATCAAACATTCATAGCCGTGCGAGCTATTTGCATCAGCACAAGACCTACAATCAATTCCTGGGCCGTGATAGAGGTTTACCAACTGGAGGGCTGTCAATAACTATTTAAGATTCACTGTAGATTTCCCATGCGTGAATCGACCCCCTGCACCCGACTCGGCTGCAGCAGGATACGGCGGCGGTGAGCGCTGATGATGTATTCCTCCACTGTGGGCTCATCTTGACTCAGATGTCTGGGCTTCGTCTGCCGGCTCGTCTCAGTCATTTATTTACATAATATTTACCACTCCACATCCACACGTCCCATGTGCGTGATGACAATAGTCTCGTAATCTTTACTCATTCAGTGTTGTAGCATTAGCGCATGTAATTAGTTGTAATTATGGTGCCACAGATTTATATTGTCATTGTGTTTTCCCAACATGCCACATTCGTTACAATCAGCTCTAAATATACAGTATAGTATGACACGCTGATGGTTTCATTACCTTTCAATGGCTGTTCCAGATAAATGGGAAATTGGACACAAACCACTCCAGCACAAATAAAATCATTGAATGTGTCAACAGTGTCCACCATGGTCATCTTGAGTAAACCCCGAGGAGCAGCTGTAGAGCTCTCAGAGGCCAAGGCAAAAGTGGTGTTCCCTGATGACATGCATTGGTCTGTGTGTTGCACTTGATGGCAACAACAATGTGAGAGTCAACGAAAAGCGGCGTACGTTTTTTAGCTGCAAACGCACAGGAGTCATTGAAGCATTTGATGTGAAGATGTGTGGTACTGACTTCATTTGCCGAGCTGTGCTCGACACTGAGATCTAACATAGATCCAAAAGTCTAAAAAAAGGTCATGTAAGTATTTGAGAAACGACTAATTGAGTGTATTGAATTATTTAGATGTTTGAAGTTTTTGAGGTCAGTATCTTGATTATTGTTTGTGATGTTTTTTTCTGCTAAACATGCTTTATCTTTTAATCCTAACTGCCAAATTATGTGACTACCAACCTGCTCATACTGTTCATGTGACAATTGACCTACCTGCAAAGTCTGTCATGTGACTGTCTAGACCAATCATCTCACTACTCACCTACTCTCTACTGATCATGTGACTATCTGAACCTATAAATAGGCGAGTTCAAGATCAAGCAGCCCTGAGCAGTGCTGCGAAGCGCAGCCGAAATCGTTATGCATGCTGGGTAAAATGTGTCCATGATGACGTGAATGGGAATGGTTTCTGCTCCGTATTCGATGTCACATGACCTTAAGTTATTGCGGGAGCAAGGCGAGAGCAAGGCTCTGCAGAGCAGTTGAGCAGTTGCTCTCCAGGTACTGCGCGAGTCTAGACCCACCCTCGTGACATCATGACTTTGCCCTAATTGGCTTTTATCTACGCTGACGTGTATGACGTGTGTTTCGATGAATTTCCATATCCATAAGCGCCTGTGCCACTTTCAAATATCACATCCTTTCAGATAAGTAGCAGCCGTATGGCCGCACCTATGGGATAGTCAACATGAATAAACCTATAAAATCCTTCATGTAACGCAACAACCCTGAAAGATCAGAATTAGAATCCTTTTATTGTCAGTGCACAGTACACAACGAAATGTTAGCAGCATCCGGTTATTCACACAAGTAAAAAGTACAAGGCGTTAGTGCAATGTAAATATATTTTAAAAAAATTATATGTACAGTGTTACAATTAAGTGATGATGATGTCGTGAATAAATTGCTCAGTTCTGTCACCTTACTTGTGGTGATGATAGAGAAGTGGTTAACTGCTGTGTCTTGCATGCAAACAACACCTGGTTCAGCTCCAGTGTTATCTGTACTATCCACTCTTATTGGCCCTTTCTGTTCCCGTCAGGTACAGAGTGTCCATCTTCATAGCAGCGTTTGTATCTCCGCCCCTGCAGTCGCCAGCAGATCTCGCTGTTGCAGGTGGTCAGCTGGAGTTTAAGTTGAACGCGCCTAATGTAAGAGCCCAAAGGTGGCCATTTTGGACATTCATAGGAATCGTCTATTTCTTGTATAGTTGTATATATTATTATTGTTTATTGTTTATAGTATAGTTTGCACTGTATATATACATTGTGTATATCTTGCTTTCTATTTATGTTATGTACAGAGTGTTTTTTTGCGGACCCATGGCGGCTGTGACAAAATAATTTCCCAGTCTGGGATCAATAAAGTAATTCTATTCTATTCTAATTTTACTGTTGTTATAATAATTTTACTCTTTAGCCTTTTGAGTGTGTCAG
>OMLP01045742.1:5289-19925 GCA_900302685.1 Spondyliosoma cantharus
CTGGTCTAATTTGCTGTACCATGTCCTGTAGGCCTTATTACCAAAACGTGAAGGCTGGTCGACAGGGGGCGTCTCATTTATCCATCGGTCTAGAGTTTCCAGAAGCTCGAGTAACTTTTCCACAGTCTGTCACACAACAAGACAACTGTGACCGTAGCAACACAAGCTGCATTTACATGTAATACAATAATTTTCCACTAATAATTTGAAAGGTAACAGATATTATCGCTGAGTAACCATGTAAACCCTTAATCCATTTCTTTCTGGTTGGAATAGAAATATTCTTTCCGTGCATGCTTCTCCACATGGGGGTAACATTAGGTGACGTGAACAAGTTTAAGAGAGGGATAGAAACATTGCTACTGTATGACCATCTAACAGTTTGTCAGCTCTGGAGAGCATCATTGACCAAAGGTTCTGCTCTGAGTGTGGTTATTTTTTGTGTGCACATAAGGGCAAAACAGAGCAGAAATGTTCACTTGGGTTTAAGTTTGTTGATGGCCCACCATCATTAAAACAGTGCTATCAGAGTGTATTACAAAATCTGCACAGAACCATTCTATACCTGTCCATGTCAATGATGTGCTTGATTCACACACAACAAAGTAATATAGTCTGTAGGACCTCCACACACTATATTGTGAAACAAGTTGAAGGATTAGTAAAACTGTTCATGTCAAGTTGTAAAGCTGTGTCTCTTAAAGCATTACGCCTCCAACTCAAAATATGCTATTCAACCCCAGCAATAAGCCAATGATAAGAAAGAGAACATACCTCTGACACTTTATATTCACACGTGAGCTTCTTTCCCTTCACACCTTCATTCAGTGTCAGAACAAAGCCCATGTAGTCAGCATATGCCTGTAAGAAGAGATGTGATATATGTGGTCAGTTGTGGTTCAGTACTTTCTGTACATGACATGGAAAGTCAGACAAAAAACAGAAGATATTGAAACATGTTCACTCAGCCACCTACTTGAGATCGCTTCCACTTGCCCATGTCAGGAACCATGCTGATTTCTTTCTTGGGTACCATGAAGGTGTTGCTGACTCTGACTTCAGGTGCTTCATCCTCAGGAATGGATCCTAAATAAATGAATCAAGATGGGAGAGTTTTAGATATGTAGCCAGATACCTTTGGAATGTAACATTAGCTTTTCTAAATAAGCGAACAATGAATCTGATGTCGTTGTTGATATTACTGTAGAATGAGTACCAGGCACAGACATTTTTGTGTAAATATGCGATTGAGTTGCATCGCGGGAAATGTTCGAGCTTGACCCAATATAGGGACGAGAATCCAGTATATGTCCACCACAAACCGTCACACAGTAAAGTGCAGGAGCAGCCATTTAATCACATCTAACATTTAACCGATTATACGGTGAATACTTGGCTCCATTAAGTCTTTGCGCACAGCTGGTTTGCACTTGTACATCATGAATAATGCAATAATCTAACCCCGACACTTTCACATAAGAGTCTGTCCTGAGGATGCTTTTGTCGTTCTTTGGAGCAACAATGAAAAGTCTCCTCCACATTCACTCTACATGCTAGCTAACACATCTGGACAGGAAAGCAAGTGGCGTTAATAAAGGGCTGTTTCAGAGTTTGACAACGTTAACAAAACAATAGAGTATGGTATTCAAGTGTGTAACCAACCCAAATGGCAAGTTATTCATTAGGTTTAAGGACAGCTTTTCCTTAGACATAGATATGTATAAATATCTATGAGCTCTAAGATAGCGGTGAAACACATTCTGGGCGCATTAAACCAAAGGTTAATTGGCAAAAATGTCCAGCGTGGACGTGTGCTGTAACTGCTAACATCACCAGCTTTCAACACAGCAAGACAAACGAGACACAGTACTTGCTAATACTTAGCAGAAGCATTCAGTTTGCTGTACCTGACTGCTGTTCTGTTTCCGCCATGGCGAGGCTCACACTCTTCTTCGTGTGTTTTAGGCAGATCTAAAAACAGACGTCGCTCCTTACTGCCCTCCACTGTTGGAAAACGTTGATGACGTCCCAGTTCCGCTTCCATTGTTTATTTATGTGAATGCTATAATCAAAATCAATCAATCAATCAATCTAAAAACAAATAAACAAATACATGTTGTAAGTACAAGTAAAAGTTAAATATACGTAGGCCTACATGTACAATAATTATGTACACTCAATAATTGCACACTCACTGAGTGTAGGCTACTCCCATCTCTGTCACCACCCTGCATTCAATATCTCACATAAGCACCAAAAATGTTAGCGGCAAAAATGTAGGCATACAGAAAGTCAAATCGAATATAAAACGGAGAATTGTTGGAGCACGTGATCTCAAGAGAGAAGTGAACAGAGTATTGGGGACTATAATGGGTGACAGTGCAGATGGATTATAGTGATATCATGCCGTGGCAGGATGTCAGTAAAAGAAGAGTAGTGCAGCTTCTGGCTTGGAGGCTGGTGGCATGGCTAAAAAAACTATGAGGAGGGAGAGTGAACAAACGAAATGGAAAGTCGTGATAGTGTTCAAAAAAGAAAGGGGACATTTCATCCACTAAAACTGACAAAAGCAATTGAAAAAGAAATGGGGAAGATCAAGTTAAATACCTGATCAGATGCAGCGGGATAAGTTCCTCAGAGCAGATACATTAAATGGAGAAAAAATCAGTGCTCATGTCCCAGGAAAAGTAGCAAAACTTAGAAGTGTTATTTATGATGTACCTTTGGCAGTGTCGATGGATGAGAGATAGCTCAGGAAGTAAAAGGGGGAAAGGTGGTGAAAGCTACAAGGATGCAAACACAAAGAAAGGGCGTGAAATCAGACAGCCTGTCAGTAGTCCTCCAGTTTGAAAACAGTTGCATAAGAAAGTAAGAATGGGATATTTGAGCTATGATGTGAGAGAGCACCAGCACCATTACGATGTTTCAAGTGTCAGAGAATGGGACACACTGCAGGACAATGTAAAAGAAAACTAAGATTTGCAAGATGAAGATAAATTAATTCACAAACAAGGTGTCATATGCTGACGCAGTTAAACAAGTGAAGGAAAGTGAAAGTCACTTTCCTTCACTTTTTTAACCAACACAAAGAGTTCCCGTCTCCTACACCAAATCCATACATAGAGGATAGATTAATGAAGACACACGGATTGTGGACGAAATTAGCTTTGTTGCTTTCACCTGCAAGACTGAATGTTGCAATGCAGCAAAAGAGAAAAAGTCATAGAATCAAGACAGTTGTTGAGGCAGCTGTAGAGGTCCTGGGGTTGAAAGAAATTACAGCTGAACTGATACATGAAATGTTGAACCAGACAAACTATGATGGACTGTCTCAGGGTATTAGTTTCATCCTTATGGTAATCCATATCCTACAATGGAATGCCAGAAGCTTAATTGCCAACGGGCAAGAGTTCAAGAAATTGTGGCTGATATGAAAATGGTACCAGATGTTATTTGCATACAAGAAATGTGGTTAAGACCACACTTGGACTTTGTCATACCCAGATATAGTTCTGTACAATATGGAAGGCAAGGTAGATGATGTGTAACATTTATTAAAGGGATAGTCCGATGTAAATTTAATCCATGGTCTAACACACCGTGACACCTAGTAAGACCTCCCCCGAGAGATCAAGTTTGCAGACCGCTATCTTACGTAGTTTTAGCATCCTCAGAAAAGACTGTACGACAACAATACACTGCAGTGTATGCCTCCAACAAGAAACCGCCATCAAAAAGCCACTCATAGCCACAAATAATGCTCAGAACAGCACCAAACTTCAGCAACAGTACAAATAGGTTCCCAGCACATAGTTCGAGGCATCAAACATCTGCTAGCTTTGCTGGATTTCAATTGAAAAGAGAACACAACTCACCTGTCTCCTCCAGCAGCTTGCTCGTTGTGGGGAAGCCCTGATTATCGATTACTAAATATGCTAAAACTACTTAAGCTAGTGGTCTGCAAACTTGATCTCTCGAGGGGGGCTCTTACTCAGTGTCACGTTGTGTTAGTTAGACCATGGATTAAATTCACACCGGAATATCCCTTTAAGGACTCTTTAGTTTACAGAAGAATCAATGTACCAAATGAGTATGAATGCACAGTGACAGAAATGTGTAGTCCCAGAGGAGATGTTAAAGTCATACATTTTATACAACCCTTGCAAGAACCTAACAATGGAAACATTTCAGGAGACATCAGGAAGTGCAGACACAAGAGAAATTTGGTGTGGAGACTTCAATGTCCACAATACTCTTTGGGGAAGTGAACATACAGTTACTGGAGAAGTGGTGGAATAATTAATTGACTTGTCTGTCCTAATGATGGAAGAGGCACCAGGGTGAACATTATAAGAAATAGTCTAGATCTAACCCTAGTGTCTGGAAATATGAGTAACCTATGTGAATGGAACGTAATAACTGATACTAATACAGGGAGTGATCATTTTCTGATTTTGATATGCATGCACAGGAAGGATACACAATAGAAAGATGGTGTTTTCCTAAAGCTGACCGGGGAGAATTTAGAGCCTGCTGCATTGAGGCTAATGAAGGAATTTCAATGGAGGGTGACAATATAGATCAGAGCTGTGCAACAGCTGTAACTTCTTGTTCTTCTTATTAGTGCTGCATCAACATGTATTCCTAAGAGCACATTCAGTAGGAACAAGAAAATTGTTTTATGGTGGAATGATCAATGCAAAAATGCTATAAAAGAAAGGAACCCTGCATTCAGAGTTTAAGAGATAATTTAGGTCAAGATAGTCTGATTGATTACCAAAGAAAGAGAGTATATGGCATGGAAAATAATAAAGTCATGTCAGGATCTGGTTGTTATACACATATTCAATATTTAACTGTCATGTATCATAACAGCTTTACATACATTAGCAGCTGTAAACACTCACAAAAATATTGTAAAAATACATCTGTGGTTTGGTGCCGACCTGTATACTGAACATATAAGGAGTAGTTAACGTTTATAATCATCAGAGAACGTTACAGACGTTGTTTTTGATTCCTATCTGTTTCCCAAAGATGTTCGTATGTGTGTGAATGTGTAAATGAGAGACATGAACTTGTAGCACTTTGTAGAAGGAGCTTTATAAAGTTCACTCCTCCATTCACTTGTATTAGTTCACGGGGCTGAGCTGCCACATCCAATATGGCGGCGACGTACGGTCCAGCGCTCACTGAGGCGACCTATGCTCATACTCCATCACTCTGGTCGGGCTGACCCGTGCAGCTGTGACGTCAGGGCGTTTTCAGCCTGTCTCCAGCGGCGTCGGTGTTGACAAAACGCCGATAAAATACTCACTGAAAACTTTCCAATCCATTCTGGACATAGAGCACTGACGGACCAGAGTCTGTGGGCGGTTCCCTGAAAGCAGAATGTGGGCCATTTGCAGCAGAACTATGGTAAGTACGGCACCTTTGCACTGGCCAAAAGCCAAGTTTAACGTTAGCTTAACCCACTGATATTAATAGACATGAGAAGTATCTAAGACAGCCTTTATGATTGTAATGACTCGTCAGTCAACAAAAGTAAGCTAAAGGTGTTGAAGGAATCCAAGGTGTTAGCAAAGCTAGCTAATTTAGCTGGTAATGGACTGAAGTAACCTAAGCGGCTGCTAACATTAATCAAGCTAACCTCAGTGGGTCAAAGGTGATTCTGCAGTTAGCTTCCAGAGGAGCTAGCCTGTGACGCCCCGGTGAACATCACAGCGTTCAGCCAACATTCTTCATCATCACGCTGATTTTGAAGACAAAGCCACCTGCTGTATCTGTCCGGACAGACTTTAAATGACAGAAGCTAGCCTGTAGACACCGTGGAGTGTCCCGGGCTCATTTGATAACTGCAACCTGCTGCAGGAGACTGAATAATTCACCTTCATTTGTACACCTGATCGTCAGATTAGAAACTTTAATCACACCTTTTCATACATTTGGCACCTTTGAAAATAGATAGTTGAATATTTTAAATATATTTGTTTTCAGCAGTATCATTTACTTCTCAGCACGTCTGTTGACACACTTCCTGCTGTTGTCAGGTGAAAGTGAGTCAGACTGCCCCCTACCGGCGAAACATGTCGCTGTGCTGGAGGTCACCCCTCAGCTGCTTGTAGACAGGGTCATTGTAGCTGTTAACCTAAACTAGCCGTGGCAGCAGACACTACTGGCAACTGTCACAAGGGCAGTTACTGTATATAGTATGTTTATCTTTATTCTAATAGTTTTTATTATATTCTTATTCTTTCTAATATCTCTTTATCATTGTCTATTTTTTTAGACTTACTCTTGTGCTGCTACTTATTTCCCTCTGTACTGCTGTGTTACCTGCAAATTTCTCCCAAGGTGGATCAATAAAGGAACATCTTATCTTATCTTAACACCAGTGAGCGAGTCATGTGGGAGTCGGTGGAGGAGGCTGCTGCTGGGATGACATGAATCAGCACCTTTAACACCAGTTTGTGTTTAAAAGCAGACTCCTCCAGTAATTCAATTAGTGTTTCAGAGTTAGTTTAATAACAACACCACTACAAACATGTGTTAAGTGACACTGTCTTGTCACTCAGGTGAAGCTGGGGATGGCGAAACCCTGTGGCTTAATGAAACCCTGCCATCTGGTGAAGCCTGTATCAGCAACCCGGGTCTCTGGCAGATACCTAACCCATCAGAAGGGACTGCCCAGTTTGCCTGTTCCCCCTCTGCAGCAGACCTGTGAGCGCTACATCAGTGCCCTGGAACCCATCATAGAGGCGGAGGAGCTGAAGCACACCAAAGAGCTGGTGGACGAGTTCCAGAAAGCAGGTGGGGTCGGAGAGAGACTTCAGAGGAGCCTGGAGAAGAGAGCATGCAACTCTGAGAACTGGGTGAGATCAACAGCTGGGCTGGGGATCGGAGTCCAGCCCACGACGACCCTCACAGGATCAGAAGTCGTCCCAAGTGTCGTTCTGTTGATCTTTTATTAACTGTGTGCTGCTCTGTCTCTGTAGTTGTCAGAGTGGTGGGTGCAGGTTGCTTACCTCGAGTACCGTTTGCCTGTGGTTGTTCATTCAAGTCCAGGGTTGGTCTTGCCCCGTATGAACTTCCGGGATAAGCAGGGACAAATAAGGTAAACACACACACGCACAGATCAGGTAAAAAGCTAAAAAAAAGCTTTATATTAGATTTTTGGCTCTCAGTGGACATAACTCCTGTGAGATGCAGCCTGTGTGTTAATGTTGAAAAATGAAAACATTTAAACAGAGTGTCAGGTCGTGTGCTGATCTGATCAGATGTGGTTGCACACCTTTCACTGGACCTTGATGCAATATAAATATAAACTGCTCTGTACAATATAAAATAGTTTATTAATATGAATAAAATTGTTTCATAATCAATAATACTTCAATCAACAAACATCATCAAACCACAGCAGCTAAGAGCGCCAAGATGGCCGAAGCGATCCTTGGAAGATAACGTTTTCAACAAATGAATGTGAATCATGTTCTCTCTGTTTAGATTTGCTGCCAAACTGATAGCAGGTGTGCTGGACTTTAAGACAATGATTGACAAGTGAGTACTGAGCTGAAAACATTCTCCTTATTGACCAGATACCATTACCTGTTTTTTCTCTTATCCTTAGGTTGCCTAAAATTGACAACATCCACATTTGTGAGACGGACATAAGACCTGACATTAGATATCTTTGGCTGAGTGTTAGCCACAAAGCTAACATTTATGAAAGCTTAACTAATTACAGTGTGTTGCAGTAGCTGTTTCTACGATGAGCTCACTTACCAGTGGGATGCAGGTTATTGAATTATTAACATGACCAGTATTTGCATTATATACCCTCTGACCCAGATGATTTTTGCTTTGTTGGTTGGAATCTGATTTATCTACATAATTAAAGGGTCGACCATGTAGTATTGCATACATGTTTCATTGATCATATCATTTGGAGCAATTACACATTAATAAGGTCACAGAAAACTGGACTGTATGTGATCATATGACTAACCAGATGAGTCTTCACTGTGACTCAGTGTCTTATTACAACAGTAAAATGATCAGCTGATCCAAGAGCTGTTGGGAGATCTGATTACATTTTCGTCACTATGTAAATAGAGGTGGATGTTTGTCAGACTGCTTTAGAAGAAAGTTAAAGATGGAGGCAGCACTATATTACTCAAAGGACACCTGCAGCGTTTCATGAAGGTGGTAGTCTCAGAGACACTGAGTGAAGAGGAATATATTAAATGATATTGTGGCTAAGTAAGTGCCTGTATGTTTTGCAGTGAGACACTACCAGTTGAATACCTGGGAGGGAAGCCCCTGTGTATGAATCAGTACTATGAAGTGCTGTCGTCCTGCCGTATTCCGGGTCTGAAGAAGGACTCGATAGTGAACCACGCCAAGAGCTCCAGGCCGCCCAAACACATTACTGTTGTACACAACTTTGAGGTGAGGAGCTGTGTCTGAGCTCCTCTGGGATCAAGGACCTCAGTTCAGTGTAGTTTGTCTCTCTGTTGGTTACCAGGTTTCACTGGGCCGGACATTAGTGCTGACTGCCATCAACAGCAAACTCTAGTTTTTTCTAGAGTATGACATTTTCAACACATTCAGTAATCTAGTTTGATGTCTCATAAAGAACAAGTGATTAACCCAGATAACGGCTCTAATATGCCCTCTTTAGTTGAGTCTAAATAAGATAGGTGTGGGCTTGCAGAGATCACACTGGCCGAACAATAACCAACTGTTACTTTGTTTTTCTCTGACCTTATTCTTCTTCAGCTGCAGCTAATAACAATTGCCAGTTCAGAATCAGAATCAGAAAAAATGTATTGCCAAGAAGGGTTTTACACCAACATGGAATTTGTCTTGGTGGATAAGGTGCATAAATTGAGACAATAAACAATGAACAAACAGTGACTGTTATATATACAATATAAACTATATATAAACAAACAGAGACATAAGTGTGGGGTGACAGTTACAGTAATAACATCTGGCATACCGGTAGTTGTCCACAAAAAGTGAGTAGCCTGACTGAGGCATTCTTGTCTTTCCTCCTCTTGGTATCAGTTCTTTGTGTTGGACGTGTACAACAGTGATGGAACTCCACTGACAGCTGATCAGCTCTGTGTTCAGCTGGAGAGGATCTGCAGCTCCTCACAGACCAACATGGAGCCTGTCGGCATCCTCACCACCCAGCATCGCGACGCCTGGGGCAAGTCCTATGTCAGCCTCATTAAGGGTGAGTGCAGAGACCACTGACACTGAGCTGAAGAGCGATGGAGTCTTCTCAAACAGCTGAAAAGCAGTGTGCTTGTATAATGAAGCAGAAATGTAGAAAGATAATACAGAAATAAAATGTTTGTGGCAATACTAAATGGGGAAAAATGTGAAGGGAAAAGAATACATAAATAAATTGTGACTAAATACATAAATCAAATGGAAAATGAAATGCGAATATAGGTGAATTAATTCTAAGGGACATAACTACAGAAGCAAATTGAAACATCAATTTATGTCACCCATGATAAATTATTGCATGCCTAAATTGTTTTGTATATTTTTGACATATTCAGTGACTTATTTATTGATTGATTTATTGATCTATATATTTATTTCTTTAATGTCTTTTTGATTTTGATGTTTCAGTCTTCCAAATGTCCAGTGCACCAGGGAGGGTAATCAGATAAAAAGATAAAAAGATAAATAAATAGTTTGATTAATTATAAAAACACAGCAATAAATCATAAATCATCATCAAGTATCTTTATTTTGCTAATTCTAAATTAATAGTTAGAGTATTGTCTATTATCTCTCTCGAATTCTCTATTAGTTAAACCGACTGATTACAATAAAAACATGTTTGTGTACCTGATTTGTGCAGATAAGACCAACAAAGAGTCGGTGTCGGCGATCCAGAGGAGCATCTTCACCCTGTGTTTGGACGGAGCGATGCCCCGAGTGTCTGAGGAGACGTACCGCAGCTGTGCTGCCGTCCAGATGCTGCATGGAGGAGGCAGTCAGTGGAACAGTGGCAACCGCTGGTTTGACAAGACACTGCAGGTGAGGATTATTATAAATATACACACAGAAGCTTTTCTTAGTTTAAGTGCAGTTATTGGTTAATAGTAATGCTTAAAGTAATGTTTCCCACCAGTGTTAGCCCTCCCCCCATCCAAACACTTCTTCCTTCTCTACAGGCCCAGAATTCGTTTTGTTCGGTTGTGTTGGTGCTTTGAGCACAACAAGTGTTCCATTGTATTAGAGAAGACAGTCAATATCTCCAAAACTCTGTAAACTCACATCGTAACTAAACTCTGAAAGAATCAATAGCACTACTGGTAAGAGGAAAAATGTGTATTTAGATTTAGGGGTGAACTGTCCCTTTTATGACAGTCTCTACTCAAATACATTCATAGAGTTGCACTCACTTGTAAACAAGAAAAGACTTTGTGTAAAGTAGAAAAAAGACTTGAGATTTGAGGGTGTTCAAACCCCTGGTTCCTGGCTCTCTAAATCCCTTAATCATGGGGCTTTTTATTACCAAATGTTTTTCATCAGTGTGTTTCATACTCAAAGTGAATTGGTCTGCTTTATGTGCACACTGCTCAGTCTTTGGTGCATTTTTATTTATGAAACCAAATTTCCTGGTTACGGATCTTCTCTTTTAAACTTCAAATATAGAAATCACATCTCTGCTGTCTTGGCGTTCTGTGATTGATTGTTCCACAGTCTGAACTGAGTCCAGGTTGTCTGTGTGCAAATGTTTTACTTGATCATTTAATGTCTCTCAAGTCTGTACTTTTAATTGTGTTGCTGCCATTCTTGATCAGGGCTCCCTTTCGTTTCAAAAGACATCATTGACCTCAATGGGACTAACCTCGTAAATTTAAAGGCTACATTTAAAAACTAAAAAACTAAATAAATAAAAATCACTTTTCAGGTAAAAAAAACAAGGGCAACACTATGAATGAGTAGAGACTGTCTGAGGATGTGTGCTGTTATCTCTGTTTTTAAACATATGAAGACAGATTTCTGTCCTCTGTCCAGTGTGGCTGTTTATAATATTATTAATACTTTACAGCATATCATATATAAAATATCCTTTCCTGTATAACCTTGCTCTGGAACTACCAGAGGTGGACAGAGTACTGAAAATATGCAAGTACAAGTACTGTTACATCACTCAACAACAAGTAAAAGTACAATGTACTTTTCTCAAAAACTATTCAGAGTATTAACAGTTGATTTTTAATGACTTATCATCAGCAGACATTGTAGAAAATATGAGGAAAAATATGTACAACATATCTCCTTTATCAAAGCACTTTTCTCTGATAAATGATTAAATGTAGGAATGGATCATTTTCTGAACCTATATACAGAAAAAGCAGGACTTTGGTCAGTTGAAATACTACTGAAAATGTTTTTTAACCTGCATAGAACAGTATAAACTTCTGCAATGCACTGCAATAAAACAGCCAGGCAAAGGCCTAAAACTCCTGGACAGGCAAGTTCACTTTCTGAACCTTCTGTTCAGTTTCAGCAGAAGCTGATTTTCAAAGTTAACAGAGTCTATTCGCTTCGGTTGGATGCGAAGGATAGACCGACTCAGCTAAAAAGCCATTTGCACGCAACAGAAGGAGGCAGAGCTGTGTTCATCTTGAGGCAGAGTTTGTGACTGGGAAGTAGTGAAGCAGCTCCATGCTGACAGTAGCTGGTGGAATACTGGCGGCAGCAGGAGCTGGACTCTGACTGGAAGATGTTTAAAGCTTTCTGCAACTTCTGCAGGACTCAACCAGGAAGTTACAACTTGTGCATGAAATAAACAACTAAGGCTATCATTACAATAATTGAGATAGATTGCATAGATGGTAGCTATATAATTTAACCTAATCTATTTTTCCACCTCTGGTACACATTCCTCATTCTGTAATGCAGTCCGATGTTTTATGATTTGCTCTCTGAAAATTTCTGACCTTTCTTTTAGTTTATTGTTGGAGAGGATGGGACATGTGGTGCGAACTATGAGCATGCGCCAGCTGAGGGCCCACCCATAGTGGCCTTGATCGACCATGTTGTAGAATACACGTAAGTGGGTCAAAGATTAATTTGTTTTTATAGGTCGTTTGTTATAGCATCTTTAAATGGTTAGCTAGCTGCAAGACAGACAATCACGATTTGTTTTTTGTTCTCTAACAGGAGGAAGCCAGAGATGGTGCGCTCTCCCATGGCGCCTTTACCCATGCCCCAGAAACTGCACTTCACCATCACGCCTGAGATTAAGAAGGACATCGAGGAAGCCAAGTACAACATGAACACGTGAGGCCAGATTTTATTTCATGACATCAGTATAATAAATATATCCATATTTATACTTAATATCATTAGGCATACAGATGGACCTGGTTTCACTGTCCTGACATTTCTCCCACCACAGACTGGCCCAGGACCTGGAGATGAGGGTCATTGTATTTGGCCACTTTGGGAAAAATGTTCCAAAGGCCCACAAGATGAGTCCTGATGCTTTCATACAAATAGCACTACAACTGGCTTACTACAGGTGAGCTGCTGAAAGGTGATGTGGAGGTGAACAAAAAGACTCACTTCAGAGCTTTTTGTAAAAAATCAAACACGATCACGAAGTTCAGCTGCAACAGAGACTCTCGTCTCCCTTCATGGAGGTAGATCTGCCCATCCTCAGCTACTTATAATAATCTGTAACCCAACGCACCAGATCGTTTGTTATAGTGAGAAGGAGCAGTAAGAAACTGTTTGGAAAAGGGCAGTCAAAAAAAATACTTGGCAGATGATTGGAGTAAACATTTGTCTATCACCTTCTATCACAGGCTAAATTTACCAAACAGAATCAGAATCTGAATCAGTATTCCTTTATTGTCCCACAAACGGGGACATTTGTTTGCCACAGCAGCCAAAGGACAGAATATTACAAAATAACAAGAACAATAGCAAAAAATAAACAATATAATTAAAAAGGTAAGAAATAGAATAGACTTGTATGTACATAAAAACATGATATCAACAAAATCAATTAACAGATCAACAGAATCACTGATTCACACACACATTCATACACATGTATTACTGATTGCAGAGGATTTGAACCAGTGACCGTCTGATAACTGGACGACCTGCTCTACCTCGTGAGCTACAGCCCCTCATAACTATATGTAGAAGCCTAAAACTAATCGATTGCCAGTGTAAGTGTGATTCTTCTGTGCAGACTGCAGTGACTTTCAAGTGTTGCAAGAAACTTCTCTCCAGAGGGAGCTGTGACAAGTCTGATGATAAGTGTCCTCAATCGATGTCACTTGAGTACATGTCTGTTGGTCTGAAGACCAAAAATCTATTGGTTTAGAGTATAGCTAAGTGAGCTCCTTATCTGCTACAGGCTACAGGTTACATTAACCACAGCTAGCAGAACACAGCCAGATCTCTGACAGAAGTGTTGGTGGCACTGTGGGTAATGTAGGTGCCATCTTTTGACAAAAAAGAAGAATGTGTGGAGTAAAAAAGAGACCTGTCGTTCATGTTGTGTCACTGCATCATCACACAAAGTCACTTGTCATTGTTCAAAGTGTGTGTCTTTTGTGCTGTGAGTCTGAGTCGAGGTCTCTCACACCATCTTTCCTCTTACCCACAGGATGTACCAGCGCTGCTGCGCCACATATGAAAGTGCCTCCCTGCGGATGTTCAGACTGGGCCGCACAGATACAATACGATCAGCCTCGAGTGCCTCTGCTGCCTTTGTCAAGGCCTTCGACAATTCAAGCACTAAGGTTACAATGCAAACACTCTGCCATGTATTACTGGGCTCAATGCTTAGTGATCCAACTGTCAGGTTCAAAAAGAACTTATACATTTCAGAAAAAGATGAAACTGCAGATGGAGCCAAAGACAAAGTGGTGATGAATATTGAGGAAAATTTATTCTTTCAATGTTAACGAATTTCAGTGTTACACATTCAGATTAAAGTCAGTTAGATTCAGATATATTTAAACACTGTTAAACCAAAAACTTAACTTAACTCACTTAACTGTCTTCTTCCTGTTTTTTCACAGAACACAGAGAAGGTTGATCTGATGGTGAAAGCTGTAAGAGCCCACAGGTCATACACTAACACGGTGAGTGTTCACAGCACCAGTGGTGGCAGAGAGTGAAGGAGAAGTCTGCTGATCTTTTATATTTTTCTACTAACAGGCATCATATGATGTGTATCACAGCCTGATGTGTCTTCTTCCACAGAGCTTCATTGTCCTCCAAAAACTATGAAAACACATCAGTGAGCCACATGTTCCTTCATTACCATGAACACACACACACACACACACACACACACAGGTGGGCACACAAACAGGAACACAGGGTGATGGATTATCACCAGCATGCTTTTGTGTCTTCCAACTGCCCTGAAAGGAAACCTCTCATCCTCTCTCAGAGTCTTCTGCCCTTTTCGCAAATACTCTCTCACTTACCCAACTCATTCTTTCACATGCTCCCTCTCTACCCCTCTCTTTCTCTCTCTCTCTCTCTCTCTCTCTCTCTCTCTCACACACATAAACACAGTATCTCTTTCTTGCCCCTCTCCTTTCTGCCTTCCCAGCTGCATTGACAAA
>OMLP01045743.1:0-11397 GCA_900302685.1 Spondyliosoma cantharus
TAAGTTCCATCCCTGTGATATTGTTTGCATACATAGACATACACCTGTCCACTAGTTGAGAAACTGACTAACCTGTATGGTGAAAGGTGTGAGTTTCTTTTTATTGATGGTTCTCTCATCAATGGTGTCAGGAACAGAGAGGTTGATGAGTTTGCTGCAAAAGTACAGATGATATCGAAGTGAGTGATCAATACGCTTAAGAACATGATTTACATGCTTTTATGTTGCTGATAAGATTTTTTGTCAAATACGCCTTGGTAATGTTCACCAGAGCACGATGCCATCTGCTACCGCTTTAAACAGAGCTTCGGTGCTGGGGTTGATGGGCAGGACTCCCTGACAGTCTGGGTCCTTCTCCAAAGATGAGTTGATGTAGTTGGCGAAGGCAAAGCGCTCCTGCTCTGAAATACAGTCAAGTCAAGTGTCAAGTTCTTTCCGTCTTAGATACTATTGTACAGTGAATCCTGACATACAATCATATAGTTATCAGTTTTACTCTGTAATTAGACAAGTTATGTTGTTTACTAACCAGAGATTGAATGTTGAGTTCCTTCACTCGAGATCTCGCTCGTGCCCCCGATGGCTACGATGCCTTCCTTTTTGTTGAGAGCTTTCTTGAATTGTTGAGCATATTTCTCGTTCTTCAGGTCCTCGTAGATCTGAATGTGCACACAAAAACACACACCTGAGTCAAATCTAATTCCGATGTTTGTTAAGATAGTAATTACAACCTATGGTTTACTACTCTGTCAGTCGGTCTTTTTTTTTGTTATTTAGTCACTGACCACACATTAGCAATCAACTGATCTAAGTCTGGTCAGTTATCCAATCAGATAGTCGGTCAGCTAAATATCAATCAACCATAATTAATTTAGTCATCAATAGGCAGTTAGTAAGCTGTTGGTAAAGATGTGAGTTGTGGTTTAGTTAGTTAGTCATTAAGTCAGTCAGTTAGTTAGTTAGTTAATGTTACCTACAGCCTTGAACTCTTCAAGGTCGATGCGGCTGTCGTTGTCTTTGTCCAGCTTCTGAAGGAGTTCTCTGATCTGGTATCCAGGCATAGGACAGCCCACCTCTTGAAAGAGATTACTGAGTTCTTTGGCACAGATGTACCCGTTACCATCGACATCTTGAGAAGTGGGGTGGAGGCAGCAGGGACAGGGAGGAGGGGAGGGGAAACACAAAGTTAAAACAATGTTTTGGAGCCCATGCTGCTCTTTTTTATTTGTGACTGATGCAACATTATCAGGACTTGGTCCGTACTGGCGTTATTTTATCTTAAGCTTGGAGACTTAATCAAAGTATGGGTTACAAAACCAAAAAAAAAAAAAGCCAGAGGACAGTTAGGGAACTCAGCATAGACAAACTTTGCACAGCTGTTTTTTGGCCAGTTAGCTGTATGTTTTGTTTTTTACCCTTTGGTTAAAATACAACAGTCTTTAAACTAAGCTTACCATCTCCTGGCCTCTTCACATTTAACACTCAGATATAAGAGGGGTATCAACCTTCTCTTTTCATTCTTGGCAAGAAAAAACATCGTATATTCCAAAATGGCAAAATATTCCAATATAAATCCAATAACTGAACTGTAGGTGTATCAAAGGTTTCATTTCTTTCCATAACCCCAAAGAGAAACATCTGTCTGTCAGATGGAGCACGCACACTGTATGAAAACATGTGTTTGTCAGCTGCTTGACCTCTCTTCAAACATGATCGACTACTATATCACTGATGGGTCTGTGTCTACTCACCCACTTTCTGGAAGCCTTCTGTGATCTCCTCCATCTCCTCAGGGCTGACCTTTGTTGACATCCTGACACCTTTAAAACAGAACGGCAGAACACAAGAAAAGGCAGAAATTAGTTTCTTTTATACAGCTTTAGCAGTGAAAGTCAATTTCTCTTGCGCTCTAGAAATCACCTAAAAGGACCGGTTTATGACCAGATAATTGTTGTTTGCAAGCTCAAATTACTGTTAGTTCTTCTAAAAGAAATAAGTCAGCAGTCGGCCCATAGAGTGGCCAGGTTTGATTCCAACCTGCTGTCATTTGCTGCATGTCTTCCCCTCTCTCTCTGTCCCCCCATTTCCTGTCCTATGAAAATAAATAAAGGATGGCTCGAGGCTCTGTTAACTTGGTCTCTGAGATGATGGCATAACGTATTTATCATTTTATTTATTAGTGAATGCTTGGTTCAGCCTCGAGTGGGGTTACAGCTCGAAAACACTACAGCTCTGATCTATTTTACAAACCCATTTAGCATTACAGTTATATCAGCCCTGAGACTCTTGTAACATCTAATGGATTTATGTAGAATGCATGATGTGATATGACTAATGGAGTCGTGTAATGGAGGGTAAAAGGTTTGTAATACAACTCATTCTCTTAAATTCTCTTAAAATATCTCTCTAGAATAAAAACAAGTTTTAATTGATCCACATATTTACATCCACAATAGCTGAGAGGTGGGGATGGGCCATTTGGCAAAAAAAAAACAATTTTGGTAAATTGCGATCTTTTTTCTCAATTTTGCAAATGACAATCATAATGATTATAACCAACTATGAATAGTAATAGCTTCTATGGCTTCGAGCATGAGGACAGCTGAGATCTCTGCTTCTCTACATCAGAAAAAACATCAGCTGTCTATCTCTGTCCGTACTTTGGTTCACTTCATTTGAAGCGAGCTAAAATCTCAAAACTTCCAACAACAACTTCTACATCTAATTGAGAAATGTATTTTCTTGTCTGAGCAGGCTAACCATTAAATACCACCAACAAGGCTGATGAAATGAGGTAGCAGCTGCATATATCGGTTTCTGCCTTCAGTAAAAAGAAATAAATCCTAAAAAATCTTGACCAGGATGTTCTGTAGCAAAAAGCACAGCTCTGTTGTTGCTTGTCAGCTGAAGACATCACACAACACATCACATAATGTTGCAAAAAATACTGGCCTAGAAATACAGTCTTAGCAGTACTGTAAGAGATAGTTAGATTAGCCTGTATATGACTTTATATGATTTAGTCCGAGAGGGAGAGAGCTCTCTACTGCAGAAAGCACAGCCCTGTTAGCTGAGACAGTATGTCAACTTGATGTATTACATCCACAGGCAATCAATACAAGCCTGGGCAGCCAAATCCATTCAGATAAGTCGGGGATTATGAGCCCGAGATGTGGCATCTAGCCTCAAACATCATATGGAAAAGGAAAACTGGCCATCTCATAGCTGTTAGATGAATATAACTAAATCATATTGTTTTCTATTTAGACATCCATCAAATGATCTGATGAGAAATCCAGATCCAACTTGGAGAGATGAATGATGTTTGTCAGTCTTACGCCCGTGACTTTGAAAAGACGTCAGCAAACTAAAAAGATCCTCTTAAGGTTGTTGTTCTTGACTTTCTGGTTTAACTCAAACCACCTTTCCACACCACCATCAGTAGTGCTCTCTGGTTATCTTTCAAAATCTCTCACATGCGATACGATTGTGTACGATTGACGGCATTGGCAAAAAAATAAATAGGATCTGCTCCTGCGGCTTCCACATGCAAATGCACTGGTTGCATGGTTGGCCAGACACAGGCACGCAATCACAGGGGCCGTCATGTAAGTGTCTACAACGACACTCCGAAGTGTGCTTGTGACACCAAAAAAAAACCACTAGTGATCAGATGACACACTGAACATCTGTTATCTGTTCTCTTTGAATAAAGAATGGAGATGTATTCTTCTTCATGCAAAACACTCATGGATACACAATACAGATGGTAATAAAACTCATTTTTGGGGGCATTTTTTGGTTCAGTGGAAATGCATTAAACTAAAGCTATGTGTGTAATCTTAAAACATGTTTGTTTTTGCCGTTTCTGCAAATATCGTCTTTTTAACTTAAGCCCTTTCAGTGTGAACAACACTGATCATGCAGGAGAGAAACTAGAGAAAAATATACTTTTACTACCACCAGATGTCACTACTACAGCAAGAACAGCCCTTCATGTGGGAGGATTTACAGGTTTGTCCTTGCCATGTTTTCTTGGTTAGAAATAGAGGTAAATTAAGACATCTGGCTATGTCTTTGTTCATCATAAAATCCCAGTAACATGATCATACGTAGCATGTCCGGGAAGTACTAATCAGCTGTCTGCAGCTAAAAAGGTGGAGAAATGTCAGCTAATAGAATTCACAATTTTAAGTCAGTTTTCCTCGGTCCTTCATCAGACATATATACAGCACCAAAGTGCACTGATTAAAGAAGCAACATAAATCAGACATCAGGCACACATCCGGATAAAATCTGGTCAAGATATGGTTGATTGACTTGATGACCCTGCAATGTCTGGATGCAATTTTGTCCTCCAGATTTTATTCATCCAGTGATGCACATGACTGAAGGAGTGTCCCTGATGGATTCCACACACACACACACACACACACACACACAGTCAGTGTTTAGCATGACGATGCAGTTCATGTCATTCATCCTGACACATGGCTGCTGCACTGTCTGCCAATCACACTACAGTTTCATCCCTTTAACATACTGAGAAAAAGAGCAACAATCAGCTAAACTGATTTGGAAACAACCACAAAACGTCTTATACAAACTAAACTGACCATGCAGGATTTTATATTATTCGCTGTAAATTAATATAAATCTAATTTATAATCTTGTAACCCTTGGATGGGTCGAGCTAGCTTAAAGTTAAATGGGATTCACAATAATAAACCAGCTAGCATACTGCAAATAAAAATACATGTCAAATAGCATTCATAAAAAACATTGAGATGTATTGATAAAATAGTGAAAATTGCATTTATAGTCGTGACCATCATTAAATATCATGAAGTGGAATTTATTTTGTAGGAGGAAATTCCTGTTTCTAGTGTCAGAAGTAGCTTTTAAATGCATGTCAAACGCTATAACCCCCAAATACACAGCGCATTTAAACCTCTGATAGCACATTTCTCGACTTGCATCTCTCTACATTCCTTGAGATAGGCACTGAAATGTCTTTCTTGCTGAATGGAGGAACAGCACACGTGCCGCAGTGACTTATAAATTCTGTCCTCTGCTCTCCGGTCAGCCTGACACAATGACTTCCCCTCCTGACTGGAGAAAACGCCCTAAAAACGCGCCTTCCTCTTACCTGAAGTCCGCTGCTGCAGTTCGGTAATACCACTCGGGGAATGAGTCTGTCTGCCGGCCCGTCGCTGCTCCTCTGTCCCCTTTTCTTCGGCTGACACCACCCGGCAGGGAGAACCGCTCCGCCCCTCCGCGCCACCCCCTTCACAACCGAGCCTCCTCCGCGTCGCTGCCCTCAGCAGTTAGCAAGAGAAACATCAACATGTTCAGTGGAGGCTGACATTAGTACATATTGTTCTGACAAAGGGGACAACAGCTTATGTTTGCATATTTACTCAAATATATCCACTGATATAATGGGAATCTGATTTTTTTTTTTAATTGATCAGGTGATCAGGGACATTGTTTTGCTAATGCTAAACAAAAGCTCACTTGCTTTATTAGCCAGATGGCTAAGTGAAGGCTAGTACAATTAATGGGTTAAAAAGGGCACTTTTCGGCCATGGTTTGCTACTTGATATGGTACAATTAGAAATAAAATTAAAAGGGACTATATGAAAACTGAATAAAAAAAGTTTAAGATATTTACAAGTTTTGTTCTACAACATAACATACACCATAAAATGTCCCCCAATTTAATTATAAAACACTTACATGTCATAAAAAAACGTTGATAGCTAACAGTTAGCCAAATGCTGATGTAATAAAACATCCTTGGTTTACTGAGACTATATAAGTTGTCAGGGAAGTCTCATGAAACGTCCTCATGCCGAACACGGAGACTCATCTCAGCCCAGAATAGACCCCGCGCATTAGCACAACTGGGCCTCGCACTGTATTTCACGCTTGCAGATCACCAGTTACGCTACTGCGTAGGGATACGGACGTTCTACTGTTGAGACAATGTAGTGCCAAAAGAAAGGGCGGTCTGACAGCGATGTCAAGCGATGTGAATTTTCTCTATTCAACGTACACTTGAACTGATATAGATTTTTTTAGGTGGGGCTTGTTTTAAGTGGTTAAAATTCGCTTTGCATCTGGACTCCATTCACTGCAGTACAAAGTTGAGCGTCTGGGCTGGAGTGGCTCTCTGCCTCTCCAAACTGAGGCTGCGCTGATCTGCAATTACGGTAGGGAACAGACTGACTATAGATATGTACTTTATATGACCCCACTTCAAAAAACCCAAACTATCCCTTTAACTTTTGGTACAGATCTGCATTAAAAACACCATTCCAGGATTGTTTCTTGCACCTTCTTTAACATTGTGAGAACGGATGATTTTCATTCATTTCTCAGGGAAAGATGGCTCTTGATGGAAACAATCAGCCATATTTATTTGTGTACAAAAGGGGACTGTTGGGCCGTATGTGCTCTACTGAGTGCCATTCTAGTTATCATTAGGGTTTTGTTAGCCTGCTTTGTTATGTTGCTAATGTGATCACTTAAAATGTTGGTGCCTATATCGCACAAAGCTAAAGCTATGCTTGTTTGTTTATTTTTGCACGGCACCACCAGCCTACGTTAGCTTGATTAGGCACTCTTTGCGCAAAGATATCATTCAGTTTAGTACTTCATTGTCCCTCTGAGAGCCTCAGCCATCTGTCACATCTGCGAGGAAGTCTGAGGAAGTCCAACTCAAGACTGGAACACATCTGCAGACTCAGATGCCAACAGTGTTGGGGAAGCTACTTTGCAAGCATAGCTTGTAAAACTACATGTAGTTCAGCCTGGCAGTAGTTTACGCTAACACTTAGGCACTAGAACTAGATGCCAGGGCAGAATCGCTTATTGACACAACACGAGCAGTCTCTCAAAGTTTTTAATCAGATTTTAATCTGTTTGGCACTAAAAACATCTTTGCACTGCCTTCCTTGGCACAAAGACCCACCCACTGCCCGGGCAAGCCAATCAGAGGCAGTGTTGGCTTAGCATGTCATGACATGTTTCATGCCTTTTTTCAAAGTAAATAAATAAAATAAAATGTGTATTATATAGGTATTTTTTTGTTATTGGCCAAAATTGTAGTTTGTAAATTGAGTAGTTGAACTACAAAAAATGACCCAAAAAGTAGTTGAAATACTTGACGCAGCACTATAGTTACAATATGACCTGTACATTTTATATAAAAGCCTTTCTTTACAGCAGCAGTCCAACATGAACATGTGAGCCGGAGATTAAACATGTGTTACTGCCTGTTAAAGTAGGTTCGAATGTGTTCAAATAGTAACAAGCAGCAGATTACTGATTATTCATTCTGCAAACATGCTTTATCAGTGAGTGCAACTTAGTGGTTTTGTGTCAGAGCTCTGCTGCTGCCAGTCTCTACACGCAGGAATTCCTCCTCCTCTTCTCATACCTTTCCTTCCCATCCCTCCCCATTTTCTCTTCCCTCTCCTCTCCTCTGATGTGCTGAATCTTGTCAGAGTGAATTCCTCCTCCGCTACAAAAAACCAAGGAAGAATATTTTTTCCCAGAAGGCCTTGACTTTTGTGTTTGCCATTTTCCTGGGACACATATTTGCATGGTCGGTGTCCTGCACAGACTTGCTCACTGTCATCCGATTGTTTTAACTTTTCACGCCTCTTGATAACTGGCTTTGTAACGTTAGTCATCTGCAGTGATGTAGCAGTAAATCAAAACGATGATACAGTATTATGATTACACGCTAAATACATACAATATAGTTTAAATGAGGTTGGTACTAGTTGCTGAAATTAATTGAGATATTTAGCCCCGAAAAGGGCGAGGCAGCACGTGACCCTTCAGTTAGACAGGAAGTCACGTCTTACTGAAATATAGCTCTTCATGTTCGAAAAGTGTCACTTCCTCCAGTTTTGATGACAGTTTAAAATGCCAGACTTCTTTACGTGTTATTTATCCAAGTAAAGTTGAAGTTCAAGTGTGTGTTTTTTTTTTGTTTTTTTTTCCTGAAGCGCTTCATTAAATCAAACAGTGTTGATGGATGTGTTTGAGCTTGATGGGAAATGTGAGTGTTCCCTGTTAAACCTACCCTGGAGTATATCCTCCTTTAAACAAATGAGAATCCTTTGACTGTCGAGCTGTGGATTTGCCTTTAACTACTAGAAAGAGGAATAGACAGTGATGTCATTGAATGGCATTGAGTGCAGACAGGCAAGCGGTGGGCCAGAGATCTTCTAGACCTCCGTTCGTAACCACAGAAGTTGTCCGCAGTTTGAATCCAGCGGGGACTATCGTTGCATGTTGTTCCCCCTCTCTCTCTTTTATTTCACATCTTTGTCTAACGTTGCCCAGTCCTGTCCCTGGTGGCCCCTGCCCTGCATCTTTCAGACGGTTCCCTGCCCCAACACACCTGACTCAAATGAACGGGTCGTTATCACCACAGCTTGATGACGAGCTGATCATTTGAATCAGGTGTGTCGGTGAGGGGAAACGTCTGAAACATGAAACATGTTCTGCAAAGCTAAAATTGATGTCTTCAGATGTCTTGTTTTGTCCTGCCAACGTTGTTAAATTTACAGTGATATAAATCACAGAAAAGCTGAAAATACTCACTTTGAACCTAAAACCAGCAAATATTTAGCATTTTACAATTCCATCTTTAATAAATTCCAAAATGTGTTATTCATTTTTCGGCGTATCTCCGTTTCTTCCAGACTCGCGCAGCACTGGTGAGCAGTGGGGTCCTGTTTCCCCCACCATGAAACATGTTAGATCAGTTCTCTAACCATGTCACCTTGGCCAAGGCACTGGCTAACATCTGGAGTCTGGATCTTGTTTCACTACATTTGCATCCTTGAATTCGAGCCATTGACCAAGAGATGCTTTTCACAGCAGACATGGTTGGAAAAGCACAGGTGTGTCCAACGAAGGCTCAATTCTATTTAGTGTACCAGTGAGCCATGTCATGCCCTGCAGCTAGCCAACCTAAATGAAGGGTAGCCATCATTTATGTTGTAAGAGTCTAGAGCAAACTGCCCTGAGAGTACCGATCTGTGAGAGAACAAAGCCAGACCACTTTTATATCAACTGTTTCTGCAGTTGGTTATGAGACAGGAGTCTGTGGTACAAATGTCTGTCTTGAGTACTGTGTGAACTTTATTATCCAGTGAACAACAGAGCTGGCTAGCTCGCTTGCTAACTGGCAGACAGCAGTAATTTGCTGCGCCAATTTCTGGTCTGACTGGGCAACAACATGAACAGGAGAGTGAGGAACATGTCAGTCAGCACAGCGCTTAAAGGAAGAGGTCTGATCAGGCAACAAGTGAAAACACCTGTGTGGGTTGACAGCTAAAAAACAAGGAGAAACACTGAGGGACCAGTATTAGCAGTGTTGGGGAGACTTAAACTACATGTAGTTGAACTACATAGCTTTTACAATTTGCTGGTAGTTAAACTACATTCATATTTTGTGCTGCGTCAAGTATTTCAACTATTTTTGGGGTAATTTTTTGTAGTTTAACTACTCAATTTACAAACTACATTTTTGGCCAATAACATGAAATATTTTTTTCATAAAAAAAGACCTATATAATATAATTTTTTCTTTGAAAAAAAGGCATGAAACATGTCATGACATGCTAAGCTAACGCTGCCTCTGATTGGCTTGCCCTGGCAGCACTCAAATGCTTCACAGAGTGGGCGGGTCTTTGTGCCAAGGAAGGCAGTGCTCATAGGGCACAAGCACGTCATGGACAACCCTCCCGCTACCCCCGATGCGCCACCATGATTTTAGTGCCAAACGGAACCAGCTGTCTGATTAAAAACTTTGAGAGACTGCTTATGTGTCGTGTCAACAAGCGATTCTGCCCTGGCATCTAGTTCTAGTGCCTAAGTGTTAGAGCCTCTGAAGCTCCTGTGATGTTGACCAAAAATGTCAGCTTTTGTTCTTTAAAAAATAAAACTTGAGTTGAGAGGCATATATCTGCTGGCATGTGAATTTTTTGTAGGTCATTATATTTTGTTTCATATACACCATATGTTGATTTATTTAACACTGAGTTAAATGAGTATAACGAGTATAAGTAGTTGCTAAAGCTACTTTTTTTAGCAGTAGTTTTGCAAACTACATTTCTCCAGGGGTAGATATGTAGCCAGGCTAGCTGCCCCAGCACTGAGTATTAGTCATCAGGTGGATGTGATTCTCTTTCCACGTCTTTAATAATTGTACAAAGAGTATATGTATCGTGTAATACTCTAGTGACTTATAATAAATTGCTTCGAGTACAATTTAAAAAATAACCCACTCATGTAATCTAATGTCTGATGTGATGAAGTCAAATGTTAAATAGAAACAAAGCCCACAGTCGATGACTCGTGTTCCCATGTGAACGCAGCCACAGAAAGACCTTGGATTCTGTCTGCCGGTGCCTAACCTGGGCTGGGAGCTGACGGCCAGCTCATGTGACGATACTGATAGTATGTCAACAAGCCAGATAAACTGTTGGCCGATTCACTATTGTTGGCTGCTCCTCTCCCCCTTAGCGATGTGGATAGGAGGAAACGGAGGGAGCGAGGGCCACAGACGAGACTGATAGACATACTGAAAGGCCGGCCATTGTGCACCTCTGGCAGGATGCAGTGAATACTTTAAACACATGCTGCTGTGACTCATAAACCAAACAGAACAGAGGCTTACACTGTGCAAAAGATGTGACTCATACCCATTTCAATATTATATATAGAACTGCATAGATACACATTTGTTTGTGGCGCGTGTTTACTCAGGTAAACATTCGTTAACTATTAAGCTACATGACACTGTCATGACTCCCTGAGGCGACGCTCCCTATACAGTGACTTCTCGCACACTGATCTGATAATGCAGTCTACATTTGATAAACCACAAATGAAACTTGGCAGCTCAGCTTGAACTCAACAGCATCTTTAATGAGGAATGACTGAGCACCATTATCTGCATCTGCATCCATTACCGCACTCCAGGTTAAACCAGAAGAAGCAGACGTGACCAGCCTCAAGTCGTTACTTTGAGCCGAAGTTGCTATATTTGTTATTTATGAGGAAGCTATTTACAGGACAGCCCAAGAATTGAGTTTCAGATTGATTTTGACATATTTTACGCAGATAATAATAAAAAAATTTACATTATGGGGTGCCGTTTAGCTCAGTTGGTAGAGCGGGCGTCCCATGTACAGAGGCTCTGTCCTCTCTGCAGCGGCCCCGGGTTCGACTCCCGGCCTGGGGCCCGTTGCTGCGTGTCACTCCCCCTCTCTCTCATCCTGTTTCCTGTCACTTCTTCAGCTACTCTATCAATAAAGCCATAAAAGGCCAAAAAATACTTAGAAAAAAAAAAAAAAAAAAAAAGAAAAC
>OMLP01045743.1:11417-61680 GCA_900302685.1 Spondyliosoma cantharus
AAAGGGCAAAAAAATACTTAAAAAAAAAAAAAAAAAAAAAAAGATACATTATCTGTACTAGATACTTGTTTCAGCAGAGCACTGCCACAACCCTAATCTGTAGAAATGGTATAATGAAACATAAAGACTACTTCAAGGTCCCACTAGGTCCCGAGGAACGTGATTGAAAAACTCTGTTCTAAACATTTTTCACAATAGACATTTTCTTTTGTCATGGCACAAAAAACTCAGGTGCCATTACAACCGTAATGATGGTTCAGTTCCATTTAGTTCAGTTGACCAAGGTCCTGAAACCTACACAGCTGAATGGAGTGCAGCCATGATTTATGTTAATTAATAAAAGAAAAGAGGTTTATTGATTTGTGCAGTCTGTTACAATTTGGCAAATCATCTTATGTCTGAACATATTTTCTGGTTAGAATTAAAACATCTGTTTGCAAATGCAGATTTACTGATGTTTGCATCTGCTCAGTGACGTTCCTTTAGATCAGGGGTCACCAGCCTTTTTGAAACTGAGAGCTACTTCATGGGTACTCAGTCATACGAAGGGCTACCAGTTTGATTCACTCTTCTGAAGTAACAAATTTGCTAAGTTTGCCTTTAGTTATATATGATTATTAATGATTAATGATATCTATATCTATCTAGTGTACTCATCTATGTGAAGACACTGATCACATTAATGATTTCTCACAATTATTATCAACAATGACTTAACAAGGTGGGAAACAGATAATATCAATATTCAATTTTCATTTTTAGAACAGGCCTGAGGGCTACTCATGTGGTCCTTGGGGGCTACCTGGTGCCCGCGGGCACCGTGTTGGTGACCCCTGATCTAGATGGTAAAACTGATTTAGATAAATTCATTATATATCTATATTGTCATTATATTTAAAGGATAAGGGTGGTGATATTCTTTATCTCTTTACACTGTCAACCAATCACATGAAACGAAAATCACAACACTGTTAGTGCATGTCTGAATAATTTAAGGCTTACTTACCCTGTTGATGGCACTCGGCCACAAGCACAACTGGTTCCCACTGATGCAGTGTAAAATGTATACAAAAACAAGTTCCACATATCCTTCTCCTTTCAACACAACTGGACACTGTATTGTGTAACAGAGGTTACTCAAACAGATTTTTAAAAATGCATTGGGGACTATTTTCAGCAGTGGATCAATCCACATTTGGTTCTCCGGTGAGAATTCCCGGGGGGAGGACAGTGTGTGTGGAATTGATTCAAAATAAACTACAGTGTGTACGTTCATGCCACTGAAGGCATCCGGTGTAATAGTGTGGCTCACTGATGTGTTTTTGCAGCTCACACTGGAATATGATATATAAGGCTTTGGCCGCTGGTTTGTTGTTTGATTGTTCCAACTTTATCTATCTAATGTCACTTCTGAGAAATGCGACTCTTCTCCCTGCCTTCACTCCGAGCTGCGATTCAGGAAGCCGACTTGGGGATGTGTGCCATAGTCAGACGTCATACCGTGCTCGCTGAATGAGCATGCATTTGGAAATAGTTATTTGCTGATTGCCAAACTGGTGGTTGGTGACATTAAAGGTTCATAACAATGGGATATACTGAGCCTGAAAACTGCTGTTAGAGATGAAACAATGTGGTGAGGCTGGACTGAAAGCCAATATGACTTGAGGTCTGGGGAATTTTCATCTTTAGCTGTTCCCAGTGCGTGGGGACTGGCAGGACTGGCTGCCAATTACAGCTGTCAGTCATGAAATCATGTCGTGGGTAGATCGTGTTTCTAGCTGCAGTAAGACTTGAGTTGTCAACCTCTTTTTTTTTGTCTAAAATAGCCGAGGTTTAACAGAGCTATGAGGCTCCCCTTCAAGAGTTTAATCTTTCTGCTCCTTCCTCCCAGCACTAGCACTTGTTTATCCTCTTCCCTCATCCTCCCTCTCTTCTTTTCTTTCTCTCAGGAGGAACAAGGAAACAAACAGGTTCTTACTCTGAAAGCCCAGGAAGTTTAATTTTAACCTCACATCAAGTGAAAGATGTTAAAAAGCAACACGCCGCAGAGGTATTAAAAACATTCGAGGACGTTCCATCACATCCTGTGTTTGTGAACAGGTTTGACCTCTGACCTCCGCTCCAGGACAGTACAGTCATGTTGCATAGAGGAGTGGGAGAGAGGAATGCTGGTGACCGGACACTTCCAGCGTTGTTGTGTTTTTTTTGGTTTTTTTTGCACGGTTGAGGAACACAAAGTATTGTGTGACGTGTTTGCCTTTCATCCAGGCGAATCAAACTCCCCATTGTTGTCGGTAACATTACACTTCTCCCATTATTCCAGGCTGTTTCTCATCCTTAACTACACCTTCAGTGCTCCGCACAGAAGGGACGACCGTTTATCATCACCCAAATCTCATAATACAGGACAACCGTCGAGAGAAAAAGTAGGTGCGAATAGTAGACGCAGTCCTTGAGGTCATGCATTGAGTTTGAAATGCGACACTTTAGCAGAGCGTATCAGGACAATACGCTCTGTCCCCTGACCACACCCATCTTTAAGTATCCCTCCTTTTCCCTTCTCACTCACTCTAGCCCACTTGTCCTTATTTGGTCGTGGCAGCAACTCGACCGATGATTGGTCGAAGATAAAACCTTTTGATTGAGAAACACACACACACACACACACACACCTGTACAGGCTTGCACACGCGCGCGCGCGCGCACACACACACACACACACACACACACACCCTTTTCTTAGCATCTCCCATGTGTGCTGTACACATTATGTACAAAAATTATACCAGTGTTTCATCTGTATGCTTTGAGTGTGATGGCTGCTAAATACAGCATTAAATTCAAACAATAAATACAAATACATGTTTATGTGTTAAATTAAGAAAAACATTCCTCACAGCTCAGGTAGTCGTCTTGTCCAGACATGCTGTCAATAAAATCCTCAGTCTCTAAAAAACACACTCAGTGCAGTCCTGTAAATAAAGATCTACCACTGTCTGGGTTTGTTTCTTTGAACCCTGATGGAGTTTTGGAAAGCTAAAATAAGACACTGACATGTCTAAACAGACATCCAGAGCTTTTAAATGTGCCTCACAGACATCGCTGTGTGGAAGTAGCTTATCAGTCAATTGAGGAAGTTGGTCATAATCACCAGGAGAAGTTTGCATGCGTGTCCTTTTCCTCTTAACCACAGACATTATGGCCATGGATTGTGCAGAAAATAACCCCCCTCTGTGGTCGTGACGGTGACCGTCACGTTCATGTTTTCAGCATCAAGCCTTTTTTTCTCCTGATGATTGAAAATTTGCTTCATTGTAGCATAAACAGTTTGGTTTCCACAACAACTGAGCTGACAAGAATAATAAAGAAAAAAAGTGGGAAATAAACTGTAAAATATGAAACATTGTGGTAAAATCTTTTGAAGTGAGCTAATAATTCCCTGACAAAACAAGGAGAAACAGTGGCCTCTAGCTGACACACAAAATAAAGCACTAGGAAAGGTTTGGTTTCTATTTATGCGACATATATTTTTATTACACATATAACAAAACAAGAACACTCTCTACAGGTTTGTCAGATTCTTGCATCAATGGATCACCATCATAGTGGTTCACCCACAATCCTTCGCATCAGTCAGAGGGCTCTCCTGCAGACTCCAGCTCAGATAATACAGCTCTGGGTGAGACAGAAAAACAAGATATTTTAAAAATAATATTCATTCAGATGAAATTCTACCGGCATGTTTTCCTCTGTGTTCCAAGTAGTGTAACTACACTAGTGGTTACACATCTAACTCCCCAAGTGAAGAAGCTTCTCCTCTGACTCTAGGATAACCCTACTCCACCAAATTTGGTCTGGTTCTTGAACCAGTCTGTTCTAGATTCTCTGAACCTTGGTGCCATCTAGTGAACCAGCCTGTGTTACGACCATTTGTGAATGGAACCATCTGGTGTGTCAATGTTGGGCGTTGCACAGTAACCTGGAGAACATGTCATGCCCTCTACAGTTCCCACTGAAAGTTAAAAAAAAGTGAGGAACCACATTTTTTGTTCTGAACCAGTTTATTTTTGGTCAAAATGCTAAGAATGGTTCAAAATTAGGTGCAGGATCAGAACCAGTTCCATAGTGGTGGAAAGGGGGCATCAGTGGAGCTGCTAGAGATGAAACCTCCTTTCTAGTTCAAACAGAAAAGACATTTTAGTCTTGGAGGCCTCAAAATCTATTAAATTGTCCTCGTCATCTACACAGATGGGATTCTCATGACATCTGGGGAGATGTGCTTGGGGGCCAGTTTCACAACAATTGCTTTTAGACTGATCTGTAGTGTTAGGTTAAATCAGTATAATGCAAGTTAGCCTGGTCCTATCACTCTCTCCTCCTCACCTCTGTTCCTCTGTCAGATCAAACTCAGCCATCGCTCGCTTGGCCAGATTTGGTGTTGCGGACAGACAGAAGGCTGTGGACAGCTGAACCAGCTCCACTGCCTTCTGAGGAGAGCCATCTCTGTGACACGCCGACAGGAATTCTTCCAACAGCTCCTCACTGGAGAGTAAACAGAGTGGGAAAAACACGGTCACCAACAGCTCCATGAACATGAGCATTTATGCCAAATTTAATCTGAAGGAACCGATACATCCACATTCACCTGCATTAACACTCATCCATTTAAAAGATTAACACTTTTATTACCTCACACTAGTGACATGTTTACCGTTTGTGCTGAAAGCTCCTGTCATGACAAGTTGGAGACATTGGCGCCAACAAAAAAATAATTCCAATTTTACAACTTGTAATTACCACGTACAGGATGTCACAACACGTTTGTCCAGATGGCACCTGTTTTAAGTGACACTCCCAGCACTAATGTGAAATGGTAAACATGTCCTAAATTTGAAGACATTTAATGTGGTAAATATGAAGTCTGATTCAATCAATTATTTCCTTCTTTATGTTTGCAGTAGAGACTCACTGAGGAACTCTGTTGTTGGCTTTGAAGAGCTGCAGCATGTCCCTGAGGAAAAACACAGATAGGAGGAAGGAGAAAGTCAGATGCGTTTCCCTTTGACATCATGTGGCAAGCTCTCCTGTAAGTGGACAGACAGACAGATATACAGCTGTCTCTCTCACCAGGCCTGCTGGGTCTTGTTGGCTCGAAGCAGCAGGGAGGCAACATGTGAGAGGGAAGAGTTGCTCCACTCCAGATTGGGCCTCACTAGGTTTCCATCGTACACCCTCTTTATATCCAGAGCGCATGCTGCAAAAGACTCCTGAACCTGCAGACACAAACACACACAAGTCAGTCACCAGAGTTACCTTTAATGATTCACTGTCCCCGAATGGTAGGAAATTTAACAGAGGAAGAACTGCGATATCGACTGACCTCAGGCCTGTGTCCGTCTCTGGCCATCAGGGTGAGCAGCTCCTCCACCAGATCACTCTTATTATCATGACCTAGAGTGCAGATATCTGGAAAACAGGTGGAAAACAACAGATTTACAAAATAAGATGTCAAAAGAACAGCAGCCGAGTCTGTCTGACATTTCTGAGAACTCCTCCACTTTATATCAGCGTCTCTGTCTTCAACTGCCTTTAGAGTGAAATGTAAACATGCAGGGTTTCTGACTGTTAACATGGTCTATGTCATTAACTGGTGGTCAGATTTCATGAGTCATCAACCACTTAAGACATCTACTGAGTGATATTAGATTCCTGTAACTGTAACATTACCTCTGCACTCACCTTTCCATATAGTGGGCAGCAAATCCAGACGATTGTCTGTGTCCAGAGCCTGCAGCAGGTCCCTCAGGCCCTGAGGGTTCGGGTAGTACACCTGGAAACACAGAGCATCATCATACTGTTCATTTCTCCAAGGAAAGAGTCATTTTAAGTTAAAATCAGAAAGTTGAGCAGCCACCTCACCTTTCTAATCCATTCCATTTGTCTGATAGCTTCGGTTACTAGTTACTGTTCAGGTTAAAATATTTCACACCTTTCCTGTCCAGTGAAAACATGCATCTCCACATGTGTCGATTTTAAATGTTTGTGATGAACTGAACTGAAATTCTCCTACTTCTTAAGCTAAATTTGGATTACACTGCAAGTGTGTCAAACAACAATGGGGGTTGATGACTCAGTAAAGTACTAGCTACAGCTAGTCAACCTCATGCAACACATTACATGACTAGCATTTCGGAGCAGAGACAGAGATGCAGAGATACTGACCGAGGGAATGAGCCGCCTGTACCACTTAAACACCACGTCAATGTGCTCCATCAAACACAGCAGGTTGAAGAAGCGACCACTGGGGAGGAGAGAGGAGAGGTTTACTGACATAGGACTAGAATGCTTTCAGGTGAAGGTTTATAAATACATGTTCTGTAACTTACACACTGTTAATGGTACACATTGGTTATGTTCTAGGTTGGTTGAAGGTTTTTACTTACTAGTAAATACTCTGTTGGAAGGAATCTCCCAGAAGCCTCCAGTTCTCCCCAACTTCTACAAGATTCTGGATCTTATAACCCAGCTCCAGATCTTTATTATCCAGACACTGTTAGGACACAAACAGGCAGAGAGAAAAAGAGGTTGCGGGGACTGTAGACAGATCTACACCTGCTCCAAAGTAATGCAATTGATGTGTAAACAAACAGCCACACAGTATCTGAATAAAATAGCTGATTAGAATTTAATGTAAGTGGAATTAAATACAATTTTAGGATTCAGTGAATGGGATGTTGTGTAGGATGTGATATTTTAATAATAACACCTGTGTGTATATGTGTGAAAGAAGGCAACGGGAGATATGTGACTGATGAAGAAAGGCTTCTAGTAAGAAACTCTTCATTTAAGACTGTGTCATAGATCTAAAAAAAGGGCTAGCACTCTGCAGAAACTCATTTAAGATAAATATTTATACAAAACAAGTAATAAAAAAAGACTTACTATTCTGATTGCATTTATGAAGAAGAGAACTGGAGAGAAAAAGAGAGAGGACTCATTATCATTATAAAATGCCACATCATGAAAGATAAATCACTCTGTTTTGTTATGGTGATTAGAATTGTTCACGTCTTTTCTATCAGTTTAAAACTAAATAAAAGAAGATATGTTTCTCAAATAATACTGCACAGCATACCGTCATCAGGGTCCTGGCAGGTGAAGCTGGTTCCTGCCAGCTCTGCAATAACTTCCTGTAAAATATCAGTGTTGCCCTGACCAGCAGAGGCTGGAGAGGAAACAAAAACACTTAATACAACACAGCAGGCAGACAGCCGCACCGGAGACTATACAGGGAATGTTCAAGTGTAATATAACACCAAACTCTGGTTACCTGGTTTGCTAAAGATTGCCAGGATGTGACTGAAGGAGGCCAGGCTGGGAGCTGAACACACACAGAGTAGACATTTAACAGAGGACATCACCCATCGTACCAAACTGATCTTACTACTGTGTGTGCGTGTGTGTGTGTGTGTGTGTGTGTGTGCGTGTGTGTGTGCGTTGTCACCTATTTGTAAAGCCTTCATCTCATTCAGAGTCTGTAGAGCTTGTGCTTTGCCTAAAGAGCCACAGCGTCTCAGAGCTTTGAGGACACAGTTGAAGGTCATCAGGTTGGGCTGAACTTTCTGCTGACTCATCTGCTTCAGCAGATCCTGCACAGAGAGACAGGAACACAAACATCGCACACTTTTAACGCCACACGAGGCAAAGATAACTGCAACTTTAACACTACAGTTTATTAAAAACAGACATTAGTATCAGAATGTGAACATATTTTTCATTTGAGAGAGAATTTGAGAGTTTTTTCATTCTTAATGGCATCATTATGTCTCATCAAGCAGCATTTTCAAATTTTTATATTTTTTGTCAATAAATATGGAGACCCAAAGTGTTCAATACTAAATAAATGAATACAAAATGACAAATAATCGTGAATAACTAATTTACATTACATACATAAATTAAAATTTTAATAATTTCAGAAATTGTTATAAATCAACTGTTTTATTGGTGTTTATTTCCTTAAATTACTGAATTCTGAATTTAAAAAGCCCTTTAAAAACATTTTTATCTCAGGAAAAATAGAACAACAATGATGAATTTCAAATGAGAAAGTTCAATTTGAAATAATTCTTAAATTTTATCGCTCTTAATTTAGTTATTTGCTTAACTATTTATTGATTTAGTGAGTATTTATTCCATAATATATTTTCAGTGGGCTACATGGACTCAGGAGCAATGTGTAATACTGTAAACAAAGGTTGCATTGTAAATAAACTGTGTAAAGCATATTCATTGTTGATGACATGAAAAGATATTTTTAAAAGGAAACGTGTTAATGTGTTCTTCAGATCTGAAACATTGAGTGAAACAGTCAAAACGAGATCTTACAGCGATGATGTCCCATCTCTCCTGGTATTTATCTCTGACTTCTGGAGCTGCTGCGATCAGAGCGTTGAAGATGTGGATGTCAGCTGGAAACAAAAAGGCTGAATTATTAGTCATCTTTCAACAGGGAATGAAAAGAGTGCTAACAAGCCGTTGATTGTTTAGATAGAGCGGACATCTACAGGATTTAGAGGGTCATGTTTAAAACTGATATGTGAAGGATTTGAAAATGGGATTATTTGGCACCAACTACTGGCAACGTCAAGGATACAATAAATAAATGAAAGTGTTGTCGAACTGAACACATGACTTTTATCACTTGTAAAGCAACTATGTTTTAAAGGCATCACTTTCACCTACAACTTCAACTCCAAACAGCACCTTTATAATGGTGTTTGTATCCTAAAACTAATGAGTTATTGTCTCACCGGTCAGCCTGTTGTTCTGCATATCCGTGTATAAGCTGAAGGCCTTCTCATAGGCTCCATGCTGAGGAGAGAAATATAAACAAATACACTTAGTTTAGATGCACCAAAATGAGCATTGTCCTACAACAAGCGGTCTGAGGCTGCTAACAAAACGTGCAGCTCAGTACTGTGTTCGTACCAGGACCATGCCTCTGATCAGAGCAGAGTAACAGTGTGTGTCTCTCTCTGGCAGCAGGTTAAAGATTCTCTCTGCGTTGTTGTTTTCTTTCCAGGTGGACTTGATGATGTCTGATGCCCAGCGGGCTCTCCCTTTTCTTTTCTTCAGCTCCTCTCCCGACTCCACCTGAACACACACATAAGACAAAGACATACATAAGTAAACATAAACATATACACTGGTATCAACATGGAGATTATTTTACTTTTACTACTTTTTTTACTAACCTGACTTACATTATTAGATGATGAACTGCTTAGTCAATTGAAAATTAATAGCAGTTATTTTAATAATTGATTAATCAAGTAGCTTTTAAAGAAAAAAGACCAAAATGTTCAAGTTTAAGCTTCTCTACTGACTCCTTAGTCTTCTGCAATTTGGAAGTTTTTAGTGTTTTGTCTCAGACTGTGACCCTGAGGTTCGGATCAGGGATGACTCACTATGTCCTCCGTCTCTGGTCCTCCATCCTGGACAGGGTCTCTGTCACCGTAGAGACAGATCAGGTCCAACAGGTCATGGGTTGTTTCCATAGAGACTTCTGTGCCTGGAAGAATTTAATTCAAACAACAAGTGTGATGTAGAAGGATTGAAGCAACCTTCCTAAAAGTGGAGTGTGTGTGTGTGTGTGTGTGTGTGTGTTCTCACCAGCTTGCAGTAGTTGATCATACATGTCAGCAGCAGCTGTAACTTTCCTCAAGCTGATTCGTTCCTTTAGAGCCTCCTCGCTCACCTCCTCCAGATGCAGTGACACAGTCTCTGGCATCAGACACTACGCACAGACACAAAGTTGTAGATCAACCTTCCAAGCCTGTTGCGTTACTAGACTCGATGTAAATCCACGTTCATGACCCACACATGTGACTATATCTCCTCTATGAATTCACTCAGTATTTGTGTGTAACTCTTACTGGTATATGTGGTTCAGCAAAGTCTTTGGTGAAGAACTTGGGATTGCTGTTGATAAAGTATTTAGCTGCAGATCTGCCCGACTCCTGAGAGAGAGAGAACAGCTTCTGCAGAGAGAGAAGGACAGCAATACGTCAGTTCCTATATATGTGACACAGTATATCAACGGTTTATAACAGACACTACAGCAGAGATTATTGTGCTTTGATTATTGATACAGCAGAGATCTGGACTGTTCATCCTGACAACATCTTGATATGACTGGCATATTACAAATAAGTAAGGAAATATATGGGGGTGTTAAAAATGTATGTCATTAGTTTAATTTCATCAACAACGACAAATATTATGCAAACTTAATTTTGCTACTTGTAAAAAGTAAATAAACAAGAAATACATCAGTAACAGGAAAGACAAGAGTGCGTTTCAGCTTAGTCTCGATGGAAGAGCACATGTGCAACTATTAACACTAACAACATAAATTAATGCAGCTATAACATTATCAATTACACCTGCTCTTTTCCTGCTATATCTAAATATCTGCAGTGAAATTATTCCATAAGTTCCATAATTGTGTTTAAAGTGTTTACAGGGTCTAAAACACACCAAACCCCAGAGGTCCCTACAGGAGACCGAGGACTGATTACAGAGGAAAAAATAGAAAACAAAAGTAATGCAGTAACGTAGTAAGGTGATGTCAGTGTCAAGTTCAGCATGCTTGAGACGTACAAACTCAACAGAGGTCCTGGGAGAGAGGTAAGGGTCATCCTGGAACTGGTGGGGATACGCTGTAGAATCCTGGAGGGAGAAAATAAAAAGCATAACACATACAGACATATAATCACGGAAACATCCACTCTGTAAGATCCATATCCATATTAGCATCAGAGAGATGTGAAGAAGCTCTCACCCTGCTGACAGTCGCAGCCAGAGCCTCCAGCACTGCCTCCTTGCTCCTGTTCAATAAGAAGAGGCATTCATTCATAGCCGTGTTTATGTAAACTTAAACACTTGGTTGCCTTGATAGAAAACTAGATGGTGTATTTATATAAAGTTTCTCTGACTATAAGATACAGTGTATGAACCTTCTACACTTCATCTGACAGTTGATATGGACACATACCATGTTTTCTTCCTGGGGATGACAATAGTCTCTGACGATGCTGCAACAACATTGTCACAACAGTGGAATTTTAATGTCACTGATACATTAGGTACAATCCATTAGAAATGACATATTCCCTCTGATGTAACTGATGCCCTCTGTTGGTAGAAGGTGACATTTTCCAATAAATGCTCACGAAAATCAAATTATTTGAAGGATCAGGTTTTTTATTGTCGACATATCCCATGAGAAAATGACAAGCAACATTGTTTTGGCCCATCATTCATTACTTCCCTACTTTTCAACAATGTCTCATTCCCAAGACCACTGATTCCGGCTGAAGATCTTTTAAGACAGGTCATTTATATAATATTCAATTTGTTCTTATTGCCAATTAATTTCCTAAAACAGCTGGACACTGCAGTTTAAAGAAAAACACCTCTTAAACTGGAGTAAATAGGGCATTTGGGGACTATTTAAAGCAGCAGATTAATACACTAAAGGATGGTGTTTGATGATGATGATGGGGTAATGAAGTCAACAGTGTAGTTATCTGAGGTGTTTTTGGACACTAACGTCAGAAAATGTAACTATATCCTTTACGTATTCGATTACATTAGCAACAGTCGGAACAGTAGGACAACAATAGTAGATTGACAATATAAAAAATATAGCCAGATTCATATGTTGAGTATAGCTGTAAATATAACCAGTAAACCTGATACAAGCTTCCAAATGATTTGGCCTTCGACACTAAATGTATTTATTAAAAGAGCCTCTCAAACAAGTATGACTACATTTGGCCTCTGCACTGATATTGTATGTACTGACGAGAGTGTTTCGGTCACGACCATAAATCTTATTCCAAGTTACCTGTATCAGCTTCTGCAGCTTGTTGTCGCAAAGCCGAAGTCCAACCAAAACTTCTGCAGATAAAGAAACTTTGATTAACTAAAGAGAAGTAGCATTACATGTGTCTGATTTTCAAAGGACGACTTCAACCTGTTGGTAGATTGCATCTACTTAAGGTTTCCCTTGTTACACATGCAGTATCTAATGAAACCTGTTGAAGGAGGACGTGGCCAAGACAATATCATGGAAAAACATTATAGTTGCAAATAACATTCAACGGTGCATGAGGTCAATATCAGTAACGTTAGTCAAGCAAGAAGGTACAGGATGACTGACGGACAGCATTTGTCCTTTTGTAACAGCACTATGTTCTTTTAACTGGTAAAGATAAAACACATTAAATATTTGGGGTAAAATGCCGTTTAAATGCTTATCAGCAGCTTGCAGATGCTCAAATTCCAAACACTTTGCCAACATTTGTTGCAGTCACGTAATTTAGCTTCTTGAAGACATGACCTCCTGTCAAATGATGCTAGCTGCAGCTGTCAGACTCAGTTAGCGACCAAAACTAGATGACATAAAAGCCGACTGAATATTATTCTGCTTAAAAACACCGCTGTACAACTTTTGTTACCTGTGACCCCATAACGGCTCCAAGTTATTTAGCAAAAATCGGCTGTTTCTCTGGATATAATGCCCTACGTGCCGTCCGGGCGCCGCCATGTTGTTCAACACTGAAGGCTTCTGGGAGGGAGAAACCATGTTGGGGACCGAAAAGGGGGAGAGAAAAATAATAACAGTTTGTATTTCGAGGAAAAACTGAACTGTATCCAAACTTAAGATCGATAGAGTTTCGGGTTTATGATGATGAATACGTTATTTTAAAAGTAAAATATCCTCTGAGTTAAAAAAAGCTTATTTATCTGTATTTGCGTCTCCCCTCTAATCTGAAGTTAGTGTGACCGTCCCACGTGTGATCCAGCAGCAACTTTGCTGCGCATGTGGTTCAACCGTGCGCCATGAATTTACAGCAAGAAGCACCATAAAGTGTGGATAAGTCTTCAAAATGTTGTTTGGAAAAGACGTGCCATGGCGGCGTCTGGAGGGCATGTCGTTTGGCATGTACTCTGCCGAAGAGATAAGGTGAGCGATATCATGTTAGCTTTTGGCTTTAATGCTAAACATGAGTTCAAAACAACATGCCTGCTAATAGCAGCATGCTATAAGGTTTAAATTGCACTCACATTCAGCTAGCTAGGACTTACTGTATCCGTGTTCATACAAGACGTTGAATATTATTGTCTTGAGCCCAAAATCCGATTCTCAAACATCAACTATGACTGTAAAATAACGTTACCCTGCTTATCAAGTGTCTTTCCTGACTTTGTGTCATTTATTTCCATTTTACTTGGTAGAAATGATTCTCAACCTTCTGTATTATATTTTCAATTAATGAGCTGGGGTGAGACCTGGCTCACTTATGACACTAAACGGACTAATACTAGATATTGATGACACCAATATAGCTACCATCCACTGCATTACCAGAGTTGACAAGAATCCAGTATAACTGTCAGAGCAGTTGGTGTAAGTTAAAGGATAAATACATTAATAATAATGCACTCTTCTCATCTCCTGTGTAGGAAGTTGAGTGTGAAAACGATCACTAACTCCAGGTTCCTCGATGCTGTTGGGAATGTGGCCCCGAACAGCCTGTACGATCTGGCCCTTGGGCCTGCTGATATCAAAGAGGTACATCTCTACAGGATCACATTACACACAAACTGTGTAATGTAAAATACAGTTATGACACATCTGTAACACACCATAATCAGTCCTTTGCTGACTTCAGCCTCTGTTTGTAAAGTTTATGATTGTTGAAGTTTTAAGTTTCAGCAAATATCTTTTTCATGTTGTTGTGTGTTATTGTTTTTACCAGGCGTGTTCAACCTGCTGTCAGGACTTCAACAACTGTCCGGGACACCTGGGACATGTTGAACTGCCTCTACCTGTATACAACCCACTGTTTTTTGATGTGAGCCTGTCCACAAATGCATCCCTCAACAAATACATACTATAAATGTGCACACATGTTTACGACTCACTAGAACTAGAACTATTAATCGATTATGAAAATAGTTGACAATTAATTTAATTGTAGACACTTAAACTTAGATTGTTGGGTGTGATAATGGAGTAGATGGACCAGCTTAAGGGTCCAATTAGTAAATCAGTATTCACATTTGAGCTGTTTCTAAAACTTTGTCCGATGAACCTGCGTCTACGATTTTATATTTTATTTTTTAAATTTTTATTCCGTTTTTCTTATCTCCTGCTGCGGCTCTCCTTTATCAGAAACTCTACCTGTTGATGCGTGGTTCCTGTCTGTCGTGTCACATGTTAACGTGTCCCCGAGCTGCCATCCACCTGCTGCTGAACCAGCTGAAGTTAGTGGATCATGGAGCCATGCAGGAGGTCTACCTGATAGAACAAGTTCTCAACCAGGTGGGTTTATACTGGAAACTAATTATGGCAGGAGTGCATAGACTACAGCACAGTTTGTACCAAAAGAAAGCAGCCATGATCTATTATGATACTGTTCTGTTGATGTGGAGGAGAAAATTGTAATTATTGTAGATCAACAGTTTGAGGTCTGCTTTATTGATTTGTGTGTGTGTGTGTGTGTGTGTGTGTGTGTGTGTGTGTGTTAGTACCTAGAAGAGAATCCCAAAGCCACAGGAGATGAGATCCAGCAGGCGCTTAAGGAGTTTACAGATACGATAGTTGGAGAGAACACTGAAGGTTCAGAAAAAATCAAACCGGTGAGCACACACTAAAACACACGTAACAAGATATGAGGACACGTGACACTGAATTACAATCATATGCACAAGTGATATACAATCATTTCAACCGTACCATGTATCCTGTCTAACACACTCTGGCCTAATGATGTGTTTGTGTGTGTTTCTTCAGATTAAACACCTTGTTGAAAAGAAAAGCAGTCTGATCAATGACTTCTGGAGGATCCACATGAAAACTAGGAAGTGCCCGTACTGCAGGTAAAAATGATGATGCATTGGACTGAATTCTCATTTAGCTGCTTAGAGAGGTATTCAGTGTATATACAGTGATATATACCAACTGTGGTGGTTTTATGTTGTGTGCGCAGGAGCGGCAGGTTCACAGTGCGTCGGGAACATAACAGTAAGCTGATTGTCACTATGCCATCAGGAGCACAGACCACTGGCAACACTGATGGTAAGTAATGTTTTATTTTAAGATTTTTTTTTTTATGTTTTGTTCACATTCTATTCATTATTGTACTAACAGTCAAGTGGGCTAAAGAAGATGGAGATTTAAAACATTGTTAACTTCTAAATGAGGAGGTGATTTGTGGGAGAGAGCTTATTTGTGCACTTGGAAGTGGTGAGTAACCTGTAACTCTGCACCAACATGCTGCTCATTGTCTTCTTGTAGATGATCTGATGGCTGGTAAGAGAGTCTACCTGACAGCTAGTACCGCTCGAGAACACACCAACAAACTGTGGGAGCAAGAAGGTAAAAATTAACTGGTGATTCATTTCATACATGGACAAGAGATGTGATATATCAGGTTTAGCTATGACTTTCCATCTGCAGTCCCCGGGCCCATTGACACAAACACTAATGCAACTCATGCAATTAAACAGATACAATTTATTTATACAAATTGTTAAATTCAATCATAGATCCAAACACTAATGAAAAATTTTAATAATTTCAGCCAACACTTGAACGTATGAATAATGTTTCTTGCTTTGTTATTAAATATGTTGTGCGTTGAAATTTATATTTTTTGTGAAATGCAAAACCAGCCAAAATCTCATTCAGTCCTGGCTGTTAGGAGGAAGTGTTTTCAAAATCCGACAAATACCTCCTCTTTCTCTCCCAGCTTTCTTCTTGAAGTGCCTCTTCGCTGGGCTGGACGAGCCGACGGTGTCAGAGGAGAGCGAGGAAGTGTTCAACCCAGACCTCTTCTTCCTGGACCTGCTGGTGGTCCCACCTTGCAGGTACAGAGTGATCATTGAACTGCTGGTACAATCATTGTACAAATGTTAGGAGTACCTCCTCAACAATCACTACAACAATTTTCTTTGATAACATAGAGGCAAAATAAGCGTGTACAAGCTGTAAAGGACACAAACTCAGTTTAATCTCAGCCTAAATATGCCTAGTTTATATACAGTGGGAGATATCAAAAATATTTATCTTGGCACAAGTTGTGTGATTGTAATGCTTTATCACGTCTTTCCTTTTTTCCCTGTCAGGTATCGTCCAATCAATCGGCTCGGTGACCAGATGTTTACAAACGGTCAGACAGTCAACATGCAGGCTGTCATGAAGGACTGTGGAATCATAAGGAAACTTCTGGCTCTCATAGCCGGGGAGAAAATTGCTCAGGAGGAAGAGGTAACACGAGATTTGTGTGTGGCAGCTGTTTACATGTCTGTCCCCATACCTCTATTTTATTTTTTATTCATGTATAAAAATGTGTAGTTGCATATACCCAGTGAAAACATGATTATTTTTGTGATACAGGACAAGTCAACCTGTCCTCTCTTGTCCCTCTCAGGCTTCTGAACAGGTAGACCAGACGTTTCTGTCAGGGATCCCTGGGGTGACATTAACAGATAAACTGTACAACATCTGGATCCGACTACAGACTCATGTTAACATCGTATTTGACAGTGACATGGACAAAATGATGACGGAGAAATACCCTGGAATCAGACAGGTATCATATGCACAGATATTGCTCTCTAATAAGTCTTCCTTTTGCTTTTTGTTCACAGATAAAAAAAACAAAAACAATCCAGTGTCCTAATTGTCACCTCTCCCCTTCCAGATCCTGGAGAAGAAAGATGGACTGTTCCGGAAACATATGATGGGAAAACGAGTGGACTATGCTGCGCGATCTGTCATCTGTCCAGACATGTACATCGGGACCAACGAGATAGGAATACCTATGGTACATCTGACTGTTCCAGATGTATTTTTTCCTTAAAGACAGTGTACCAAGCTTATTGAAGAAGGGAAAATGTGAATAATATCAATGTCTCCTCCATGCTCCTGCAGGTGTTTGCCACCAAGCTAACCTACCCCCAGCCTGTCACTCCATGGAACGTGAAGGAGCTCCGTCAGGCCGTTCTCAATGGGCCAAACGTCCACCCCGGTGCTTCCATGGTGATAAACGAGGACGGCAGGAGAACCATCCTATCAACTACCAGTCTTGCACAGCGAGAAGCTGTTGCCAAGCAACTGCTGACGCCCTGTCCCGGACCACATAAGATGCCAATGAAGATAGTAAGTCAGACTTAGACAGACTCAAAACCCCGTACCACCTGCAGCGTCAATTAACCCTCTGTTGTCCTCCTGTCTGTCCAGGTGAATCGTCACATAAAGAACGGAGATGTTTTGTTATTGAACAGACAGCCAACTCTGCACAGACCCTCCATACAAGCCCACTGTGCTCGCATCTTACCAGGAGAGAAGGTACCATCTGACCTGTGCAGGCTAACTTTAGCCATTGTGATGTATTATAGAAGCAAAGTGTCCAACAAGTTGTCCTGTTTCTGAATTGGACGTTACAGGTACTGAGGCTCCACTATGCCAACTGTAAGGCATACAATGCTGACTTTGACGGGGACGAAATGAACGCACACTTCCCGCAGAGTGAGCTGGCCAGAGCAGAGGCCTACACACTAGTCAGCACTGACCAGCAGTACCTCGTCCCCAAGGTGGGCTCACACACACACACGCACACGCACACACACACACCAACTTGGGCTGTTCTGAGTTCAGCTGGCCAAATAAAACAGAAAGACTGTTTTGTGCCACATTATCATTACTAGGGGTAGTTAATGGTGGTGGCGAGTTTTTGTATGCTAATTGACATCATGCCTATTTAATTGGTAAATTATTTTTTAACTAATAAAAAGTGATCCGCAAGGTTCCCCTTACATGGTTCAGCACACGTGAACTGTGGACTGGTTTAACAGTCTGTCCAGTTGAGAGAATGTGGGGAGGAGATGGGCACCAAAGTGAGTTAAAGCACTGGTTTGTTCTGGCTAAATGAACTGACTTTTTTTTCATTATTGATGTAAAATCTAATGTGGTATACACTGAATGCTCTGTATGCACATGTGTTCAGCACCTTCATACACAGACCACATAGTGTCTCATTCAAACAAATAAAGGGAAAACCTGTAACACACCAGTCCACAGTCAGCAGTTAGAAATATTGCAGTCTTGTCAAATTCAGTGCTTCCTCCTCAGTGGATGCCACTGGCCAAAATGGCTGCCACAGTGAAGATGTAGTTCATGGGCCCCATGGTGCTCTAACATGGCCACTGGGGATAAATATGTACTACACACAAACACAAACATTTAGTACAATTAACCAAACCAGTGAAGAGTACAAGTACTCTGCAGTGGACACCAATAACGTTGATTCATCCTGAATCACTGAGTCTTTGGAACTTCGACATCTGAATGTTTTCTTTTTAGTTTTGTTTTAACTCTGTCTTACTGTGGAGTTGTGAGGAAGAGGTGGCAGCATCATTTGCTTTCTACCACTGTGTTGTTAGAGGGTATTTTTATATATATATATATATACACACATTTTTTTTTTTAGCCTTTATTGATAGAACAGCTTAAGAGGTGACACGAGAGAGAGGGGGAGTGACACGCAGCAAGGGGCCCCAGTCCGGGACACGAACCCGGGGCCGCTGCAGCGAGGACAAAGCCTCTGTACATGGGACGTCCGCTCTACCAAATGAGCTAAACGGCGCCCCATTAGAGGGTATTTTAAGGTTAATTCACATACATTGAGCCAGCCTACCTTCCAGTAATGTATCTTGCAAACAGGAACAGTATCGTTGGATGTGGGGCTGCAACTGCTGTTTTCTACTCCACTTGGCTAGCACTAAAAGGCCACATAATAGGGACAAATTGCTATCAAAATAAAGATGGTGCTTCAGCTTTGCCAGGGCAGTTTGATTTGCTTGCTGTAAATAATGTCCAAAATACATTACCTGATTTAAAAAAGTTGATGTGTATGTAAGGATATGGCACCTTTGGCCAGTAGGTGGGGTCGTTGGCCCACTATAATTTAAAAACTGAGTCTTGAATATTTGATATTTTAAGTTTTTATTTTATAGGTCATCTTGAAGGCTGTTTTCTATGAGTAAATGTAAGTGTTTTAGATAATTAATTATAAGCAAACCTTACATGTGAGGTTAAATTGTTTCTCTCTGTCTTCAGGACGGTAAACCTTTAGCAGGTCTGATCCAGGACCACATGGTATCGGGTACGAGGATGACGATAAGAGGCTGTTTCTTCACCAGAGTCCAGTACATTGAGTTGGTGTACAGAGGACTCACTGATAAACCTGGCAGAGTTAAATTGTTGCCACCGGCCATCTTAAAACCACAACAGCTGTGGACAGGAAAGCAGGTAATTTGAACCTCTAACTCTCTGTGTCAGTAGGAACTCTTCAGCTTTTGTCTTGTCCTACATACCAGAAAAAAACACAACTGTGTCTAAAGTAATTTAATGCCACTGCAAGCTCAGTTGTGTCATGAATGTTTTGTTTCCTGTAGGTGGTGTCCACACTCCTGCTGAATGTAATCCCACGGAATGCTGTGCCTCTTAACCTGGTAGGCAAATCAAAAATCCCCAGTAAAGCATGGATCCAAGTCCCACCAAGAGCAGCTCCAGGCTACAAATCTGACAGCATGTGTGACTCACAGGTACACCCACCCACCCACGGTTTAACTCATCACTACAAATCAACATGTCGACACTGTTACAGATTGAAGCGAACTGTTTTTTCATATTGAAACTCACCATATTGAAGAATTTAAAAATGGTCTGATACATTCATGTTTTTGAATGTGTTTGATTCTCAGGTGGTGATCCGTGAGGGAGAGCTGTTGATGGGGGTTCTTGACAAAGCTCACTACGGCTCCTCAGCCTATGGTCTGGTCCACTGCTGCTATGAGCTGTACGGAGGGCAGACGAGTGGCAAACTGCTCAGCTGTCTGGCTCGACTCTTCACTGCTTACCTGCAGCTGTACAGAGGCTTTACTCTGGGTGAGATAGATACAGATGACAGTAAACAGTAAAGCCAACACACACGCCGGTGCCATTTGTTGCCTTTCTGACTGATTACATTGTCACTGGTTTGTGTTTGTCAGTTTTTGTGTATAATAGAAGCTAGAAGAAGGGGTATTGTGTTAACTTAACTTGTGTTTGTGTCCAGGTGTGGAAGACATCCTGGTGAAACCGGGCGCCAACAGGAAGAGGAAGAAAATCATTCAAGAATCACTGAAGATTGGCACCAAAGTAAGCTAAAGCACCAGCTTGTTCTGGGGAAATTAAACTCTCCTCATAAAATCTAACACACCAGTCCACAGTCAGCAGTTAAAAATATTGCAGTCTTGTCAAATTCAGTGCTTCCTCCTCAGTGGATGCCACTGGCCAAAATGGCTGCGACAGTGAAGGTGTAGTTCATGGGCCCCGTGGTGCTCTAACATGGCCACTGGGGATAAATATGTACTACACACAAACAACTAGTACTATTCTTCAGTCAACAACTGCATGTTCACTGATACCTGGTGCGGTCTGTTTTTATAGCTCTACATCTTGGTGTTTTAGGGTTAGGGTAGTGGTATGTCTTTATTCAAACAGCCATATGGGTGGTGCCAGAGTCAGAATTTTTCTCATTTTTACATTGTGGCTTTAATTATGACCTGAATCCTTAGGGCCTCTGGCTGTTAAACTGCTCAATGTTCCACTGTTTTCTGTAAAATTGTGGCAGGAGAGCTAAACAATGAGCTGAAACTCACCGTAAAGCTGCAGATTTAAGTGATAACTCTCTTTAGGTTCATCTCTATGAGCGATCCCCTTTTAAACTGTCACATTGTCATTCATATCAGTCATGGCTACTTTCAGTGAAATACATCTTGGTTAAAATGACTTGTGGTCTTCTTATTTTGTATGAAATGCAATTTATTTTATTTTTTTTCGTTTGTAAGGCGATCCAGGCTGCCTTCAACCTGCCCTCTAATGTGGATCAAGCTGAGGCTCAGAGTCGCTGGCAGGACGCTCACCTCAATCCAGATCAGAGAGACTTCAGCATGGCCGACCACAAGTTCAAGGAAGTGGCTAACCAAGTGAATAATGAGATTAACAAGGTAAGTGCCACTACTGTTGGCAGTGCCACCACCAAACGATGACTGATGCACTTACTCTGATTACTCCCACTGGCTCGCACAATACCAGCATTGTGAAATTAAAATGGAACAGGATGTTTTTTTTCCTCTTTCTCAAGTGATCAATAACTTTTTAAGGAACTCAGGAAGATTACCTGTGTTCAGCTTAGCTCCTGTAGGATAGTTCCAGGTGTAAAGATGTTTCTGCTCTGGGGGTATTACTTTAAATAACCATCAAACATTCACGTCTCCTTTTTATTCATGCATTGCATCAATTCAAACAGTATTCAAACAAAACAACACCACATGTCTGTGTTGTTTCCTCATGTGTACAGAGATGTGCACAGACATTTCGAGGGGCAGGGCAAAAAAAACGGGGCGCACACACCCACAAATCCAATATTCCCACCTCCATGTTGCGATGTTTATGCCATGCTCAAACCCTTTATTCGTTGTAGAAACCACAAAGTTCCCTTTGTCACGAAATTCATTCATTGTACAGTCGTTTAGACCAGTTCAGTCACATTTGAACTATATACAAGAACATTGTTGATGGGATATTTTTGACATTTCTACTGTCTGTAGAAAACAGTACCTGAGTGATACAAGCAAGCGTTACATTCAAGATGGCGTTCATCTGATTCCTGACGGATGTGTGCCTGGGCACAACCGTCAAATCATGGCTGGAAACACACCTGACTTTTCCTTTCACTGAAACCTGCTTATGGTAAAAGCCAAAGAATACTTGGAGTAATACCAAAATTGCGCAAAGCCACTGATATGCAGGACAAACACAGCCAATTGAGCCACTTCACCAGGCCGTGCCAAGTTTGAGTTAGATGGAAAAAAAATCCCAACCAGCAGAAAGAGCCCGTCAAATGATGATTGAATATTGCAAGGAGTGGCGGAGTAGCTGTGTTGTCAGAATGTGTCTCTTATTTTATTGATACTAGTTCACCTCTCTCTCATTATGTCAAAAATAACAATAATAGCCCAATCCAACTAACACTAGCCAAGATGAAACTTGTCAAGTCTGAAGGCTAAAAGCTCTCCTTTGGGATCTTTCTGTGTGCGTGCCTGCTGCGTTTCACTTTAGCCTCATCTTCACGGATTTTCAGATGTGCTGCAAAGGGGAAATGTTCAAAATAGACTTTATAGTTCCTGTTTGAGTCTGGCAGTTTTGTTGCATATAACTTCATTTAGCTTTCTGCTGCACTCTATCCAATAAGTGGACAAAATTTTTGAGTATGTCATGTGTGTTCGTAGGTGTGCATGCCTATAGGACTCCACACCTCTTTCCCAGACAACAACCTCCAGCTGATGGTCCAATCGGGAGCCAAGGGATCTACTGTAAACACCATGCAGGTACCCCCCAAACACCACCACCAGAAACACACACGAACACAGTTGCCTTAAATTTATCCATGCATCATTCTGTACTGATTATTATTATTATTCAGTAAAATGTCATGAACTTACATGTGTGCCTGTGTGTTTTCCAGATTTCATGTCTACTAGGTCAGATTGAGTTGGAGGGCCGTAGGCCTCCACTGATGCCCTCTGGGAAATCTTTGCCTTGCTTCCAGCCATACGACCCTGCACCCGGTGCTGGGGGCTTTGTTTCAGGAAGGTTCCTCACAGGCATCAAACCACAGGTACATGAAGAGAGCGTGAAAGTGATATTTAGAGGACTCATTTTTGTCAACTGGGATGCCAAATGGCTCACATAAAAGCACTCTCTTTTTTATGAGTAACCCTGCTGTGACTTTGAGTTTAGCTCTACAAACATTTTATTGATGCTTCATGATACATGACTATTCTTGTAATCCCGTTGTGCTCAGGAGTTTTTCTTCCATTGTATGGCTGGCAGAGAGGGACTGGTTGACACAGCTGTGAAAACATCGAGATCAGGATACCTGCAGAGGTAACATAAACCGTCTTTAAACTGTGGTCACATGAGTGTGTAAAGGCAATGCATTCACATCTGGTATGACTCAAAGGGGTTCCTATGCAATGTGGAAAAGTAATGAATTTGATTTTAGTTGATTCAAGTTATGGATAAGAAAGAATAGAAAAGTATTTAAATTTCCAGATTATTGCCCCTATTCTGTGTTTTTTTTTATGCCGTTTGGAGCAGACGGCCAGGACAGATTAAAATGTTTACTGCTGTGTCAGAGAGCATGGGTCAGAACAGCTTGATGTTCTCAGAAGCAGGGTCAAGGAGTATGAGGCTGTCTCTCAGAGCTTTCTTTATGACTGTATGTCACTGCCTGCAAACAGTTCTGCCCCGAGTGCCTTATAACTGTACATAATCTGGACATCTGCGACCAAATTAAAAAGAAAATGCCTCTTTGTTCCAGTCAACAGAGGTTTAACCTGTCTTAGCTCATACTGCAGCTAAACTACTGGCTCCATGAGGACCACTCCTCAGTAAATTAGTATTTGAAAAGACTGCAGCCTTGTCAAATTCAGTGCTTCCTCCTCAGTGGATGCCACTGGCCAAAATGGCTGCCACAGTGAAGATGTAGTTCATGGGCCCCGGGGTGCTCTAACATGGCCACTGGGGATAAATATGTACTACACACAAACATTAAGTGGGACGAGCTGCACTACTGTGCTGACTAATACTAATCTGAGGTTCAATAATGTAAATGTTAACCTTATAGTTAATCTCTATAGTAATATTTTCCATCACATCTTTTAAGATATGCATGTTATCTACCTTTCCTATACTTTTATAAAAATCTTGATACTACTCTCACAGCAGTGCGTCGATTACAGAGGATTGAGTACAGTGGCTGTATATATTGTACTATATGTACTGTAATATATTGCGCTTAAAATTCACCAAAATGGAGAAGAAGAGACAGAGCATGCGCATAAAGCTTGTGCGCTGTATACAGACTGTAGAAGGAGAAGCTGAACACAACAAGAAGAAGACGAAAATGGCTAGTGTAATGAAACCAGAATGTGTGGACTGATAATGAGGTCACACTGCTGCTGCAACTCACACTCGACTACAAGGCGAGTAAGTTGCAAGAAACACGAACACAAGCATGTAGTCCACCATTGTTGTTGTTGTTGTTGTTATGAGACGTCGCGGGGTTCAGAGGTCGAAGGCTAGAGGTCGAGGGATGGGGCAATGGCGGCATCGATATGGAAAGTATGCGGATTTGCCGTCCACAAGAGAACGCGAGGGCTGCGTTTTCAGATTTTTCCACCCTGAGACCCGGTTTCAAAAAAGTGCGTTTTCAGGATCCATGTGGACGATCGGCCGAAACGATGCAAAACGTGCGCTTACACAAAAGAGCGTTTCCATATGGACGGCCCCTCTGTCTGAAGACTGTCAAGTTGCCACTGTTTGAATAAGAGATGGATTACGACACATGTTCTAACACATTTGGTAGAAAATTAACCTGAACAGAAAAAAAAAAAGCTGTGTGTGTCATCTTTCCTGTTAGGTTATCAGGAGGTCCCAGGGTCTGGACGAGGTTTTGGCACGTTTGGACCCTCAGACCGCCAATCAACACTTTACAGCTATCCAGCGGTGGAAGACAAAGAGAGAGGTGGCATGTCCACGGAGAGGTAAATAGCAAAGTTTGACTGTGCAGTAAGGCACGAGCACATTTGTCTGATTCATAATCAGATTTTTAGATATGTATTTAAGCCGACGAAAATGTGTTAGTTTTACTTTTTTTCCATCACAGTTGCCACAACAATGAACCCAAGTCGCATTCTATCTGTAGTTTCTCTGGCTGTTGAAAGTGACCAGCTAAGCAGGCAGTGACAGCCCAGTGAAAGGTTAAATATGACTTTAAACGTACTGCTCTATGAATCCATACTGCTGTAATCATGATGTTCTTAGAGCAGCCATGTTAAAAACTGTTACGCCACCAATTTTACACATAAAGTCCCAGGGAGTTCTACTGCATATGTGAATAAAGTAGTATAAAACTTTATGTGGCTTCAGAGGAAGCTGCTGTAATCTAAGAAATTGCATCCAGTGATGTCACTCAGTGGCAAAGTTGCATCGTGGATAATGTAGGCTACAGGTTTTGAAATGAAAAATCTATATCTGTGAAATGTATCGTATTGGTTTTAATCATTTGCCGTTAAACTGTTCATGATGAGTCCAGTAGTGTTATAAGAGTGCAATGCTAGACATGTGGCCTGCTTTCCAAAACCCTCCCTACATTACCCACAATGCAACTTGTGTGATACCACTGGTAGCAATTTTATCAGATTACATGCAGCTTCCTCTGGAGCCACAACAGGCTTTGTACTACTTTTTTAAAATTATGCAGTAGTGCTCCTCAAGACCTGTAAACACATTTCAATGTGGGCAATTGGAGGAGTAACTCTATAAGAATAGATATTCTTCAGTAGGAGGTCGATAATTTCATCCAGAAGCCCAGAAATTGACAGTGAAGTGTTTGTATGCTACATTTGTTCAACGCTTGTGTGAGAATGAGTCATGTAATGTTTGTGTCTTCATCTGTGTCAGGAGCGTTCTTGCTGTTTTCCCAAAAGAAGTTGGCCAAACTGAACCAGACTGAACAAAGTACAGAGCCAGATGTTTGTGGCAGAAATGCAGTCGTACAGCAGGTATATACAGACCACAACCAACACATTTAAATGTATAAAAGATTAGTCAGTTTTGCTGGCACACTCTGTTCCTCAAGCCTAACCCAGTTGGACTGAACTTTAAACGATCTCCCATCCACAGGTCATACAGCAGTGGCACTCTCTGGATGAGTCCGGCAGATCTAAATACAGCAAGAAGTCCTCCCGCTGCCCCGAGCCCTCTCTGAGTTTGTTCAGGCCGGACGTCTGCTTCGGATCAGTGTCTGAAAACTTTCACAGTATCACAGATAAATACCTACAGAGCAGAGGCAGTCTGAGAGAGGACAGTCTGGATGCCAACAGGTACTGAATTCAGAATTCTCCACATCATATCTAGAGCATACAATGAATGGAAGGGAGTATGGTCAAGTTGTCAAAGGATGTTGAAACCGCACAGCTTTTATAACCCAAAAGGAAATACAGCCAACTCCAGTGCTTCCAAACTTAGAAATTACAGACCAGGCTTCAGGCCTTTATTTAGTTTGACTGCAACTTGTAAATATCGATTTTCACTTTTAATCGACAGCGAAAGCACAAGATTAACAAACATAACATTTACATTTTAAATTTCACCAACTTAGATTTGTATTAAGGGTTCCTCGTCATGGTGCACAGCATTGGACACTTCAGGTGCCCTTTGAGTTTAAATGAAAGAAATAACTGAGTATATCTTGCCCCTTTCTTCGGGCCCTATGAGGTTTTAATAATTAATGCAACTTAAAGCAACATTGTGTAACTTTTTGACCTTAAAATAACAGCTTCAAAATCATGTTGATGGTACAGTGTCTTGTAACAGTGTGAATAGTGTCTCTCTGTCTCAGCCACTCCACCCCCCTATCAGTTGTCTCTGCACCATGTAACTTCAGAGAGAGGGGAGGATCACAGCCTAACATACATGTTTCCTTCAACATACAAGTTTTCGACACATAACGTTGTCATAACGTGATGAGTTTTGTTTGTAGTTGGCACCTACATTACATCTGACAAAATTAAAATTTAAAATAAGCCCCATGTATCTCTCTGTCTTCAGCCTTCGCCAGCTGTTGCACTATAAGTGGCAGCGGTCACTGTGTGATCCAGGTGAGGCAGTAGGTCTGCTGGCAGCTCAGTCCATAGGCGAGCCCTCCACACAGATGACCCTCAACACCTTCCACTTTGCTGGCAGAGGAGAGATGAACGTCACTTTGGGAATCCCTCGGTAATGTCGCCTCTACACCTAACTCATTATTTACCTTTTCTGTAAATATGATCACATTATCACGACATATACAGCCTTAGAAAGTTTTATAAATGTTTACATTGAAGTGTTTCTTTTAAACGTAATTCAGCCTTCCTGTCCTTTTACAAAACTCATATATTTTACAAAGCTACTGCTGGGATCGACTCACCATGGACCACGTTTTTTAAGTTAGTTAAGTTAGTTACTGTCTACCTTTTTTGCTAGCTTAAGCTCGCCATGTTAAAAGGAACTTTAACACAGTGTTACAGTGTGCCAAAGGTTCTGGTAAATGTTTATCTCACCGAACTGAGATACAAAGACAAAAAAATGTAATACACCCTGTTGTGCCACGCTGCTATCTAGAAATTCCTCCGTACTTTCATTTTGACTTGTTCTCTCCGGGACAAGAGCTTCCAATGACTCTGTTGAAATAATGTGTCAATAAATAAGAAGTGGTTTCAGGTTGAAATGTGGGTCATTTTGCTGCGTCTTTTAGTAGTTTTCAACAAGGCCAATATATAGGTTTATTTTTCTATATAAAATATTAAATCTGTCTATTTCGTAGACCTTGTATACTGCACCTCGGCAATAAAATCTAAACAACAAATAAAGAAATTAATTAAAGTAAAAGTAAGTAGTAAACTAAAAATGAACGTGTTCCCATGTGATAATTTCTGTCTGCCTCAACCGCAGCAAAGTGATTATGTAAAGAAAGCACGTAGGTGGAAATTCTTACTGGACTTAGCACAGTCTTTGTAAGAGAGGAACAGCACTGAGTGCCTTGGTAGACGAGCGGTTACAGCAGATGACTCATAACCACTACTGTCTTGATCTTTAAGAAGGCCCGAGGGCAAAGAAAATGTGTGTGTTAAAGTATAATGTCTACAAGTTGATTTCCCCATTTCACATAATTTAACTTGCTTTTAAGTTCTTTAAATGACAATCATACAGATATGTAAATGCATTTTTTAACTGAAGTCCATTGCATGTTTTAAACATGTTAAGATAACAGTGCAAACAAGCTGTTGGACAGAAATATAGTCCAGATGTTTGTGCATTGCCGTGGACTGACCTCAATCCAGAGAATTCAATAAACTTCTCAACTTCTTCTAATCTTTTCAACAGCCAAATTCTGTTCTTTTCCAAAATACCCATCCTAAAACCACCTTCCCTACATCAGACTGTCTTACTTTTGTCTGCTTACTCTTCCCTGATTCATACTCCCATGCCCTCCACTGGACTGAACCACAGTTTCTCACTCCCTCTGTATTTGCTGTCTGTCTCGCAGACTGAGGGAGATCCTGATGGTGGCCGGCTCCAACATTAAAACTCCCATGATGAGCGTTCCAGTGCTCAACAACAAGAAAGCCTTGAAGAGAGCAAAGACGCTCCGTAAGAAACTCACCAGAGTCTGTCTTGCTGAGGTAACGATCAGGTTCTCATGTGTCTGAATATCTTCTGTTTTTTCTTCTTCTGTTCTTATCATAATAAACCTAGTTTTTTAATTCAATATACTGTGATGTTGTAAAATGAAAAGATTATCAAACATGAAAATGGTATTATACCTTTAACCCTCAATGTTCATATCTTTCCCATCTTATGTCTTTTTTCTTTTCTTTTCACTTTGTGTTTGCACATGTCTGGAGTTGTGTTTCAGCTGTGCTTGTAATATATATGCTCAACTCACCACAACACTGCGCATGTATGTGTGTGTGTGTGTGTGTGTGTGTGTTTGTGAGCAGGTGCTGCAGAAGGTGGAAGTGGTAGAGACTTTGCGGATCGAAAATCAAAGGATGCGGACCTTCAAAGTCACCTTCAGCTTCCTGCCTCCTGAACGTTACAGTGATGATAAGCTTCTAACACCACACCAGATCCTCCACTTCATGGAAACAAGGTGTGTGTGAATCTCTGTCAGTCTCTGTGTGTGTATGTGAGGCCTGTTCATTTCTCCTCTACAGGAATGTATTAAGAAATATCCTGATTTTTAACCTCTCACCTTCTCTGTTTTACACTTTGTTTGGATGTTTGTCCTCCCAGGTTTTTCCGTCTCCTCCTTGAAGCCATTAAGAAGCGCAGTGCCAAGCTGGCCTCCATCGCTGTCGAAACAAGGAAGGCCACCCTCCGGGATAAAGACCATGATGGCGATGCGACAGCTGACACAGCAGGGGTCTGTGTTTTAATTTCAGTAGTTCCTTATAGGATTATTAGGATAAGTGTTGTCGCTCATCTTTAAACTTTTCTTTCCTTGAATACCAAAAAAAAAGTTAAATATCTTTGTCATGTTGACATTACTCAGTTGGATGACGGGGAGGGAGAAGAGGATCGAGAGATTGTTGATGACCAGGCCAACGAAGGAGACGCTGATGCTTCAGATGCCAAGCGAAAAGACAAACAGGAAGAGGAGGTATGAAAATGGATGAAATACTTTGTATTACAGTAAATACAGAGACGTGTGTGTTTCAGCTGAATCTGTCTATATCCTGAAAATGTATTTTCTGTTTCTTTATGGATGGACAGTTTCACCTGATGCGCTAGAGGTGACAGCTAAAGAAACTGACTAGTTTATACAAGAAAAATATAGATGCTCCACTTGAGCAATGATTCTCATGTTTTACTTTGTCCTGGGTTGTGTATTTCTGCAAATAGGAAATGGTCGAGGTAGAAAAAAAAACGTATCTACAGATCTCGTATTAGTTACAGAACACATAAATAAACAAATTAAAAACATTACAAATATTAAAACACAGCAACGTTTATATCATCCATGTTGGATTTAAAGTTACTTGAAAGACAGTTGTTTTACTGCAAGAAAGATTCCTTTTTCCAGCAATCAAAACATTGTATGATCTTGTAAAATGAAAGAGGTCATATTATGCTTTTTTCAGGTTCATACTTTTATTTGGGGGGTCCTAGTAGAATAGGTTTACATACTTTAATTTTCAAAAAACATTATTTTTCTCATATGGTGCATTGCTGCAGCACCCCTTTACACACTGTGTCACAGCGCTCCATTTTAGCTACGGAGTGAGCCATCTCACCTATGTTCAATCTTTGATGAGAGTTGCACATGCGCATTTATTTGCAGACCTTGTACACACACAAAAATGCTACACAACACAATAAAGCATAGACAAAACCCCAAAAAGCAGAATAGAAACCTCTTCAGTGTGATCTCCTGTATATGAGCCTGTGTTGTTTGAGACTTAATTTGAGACTTACTTGCCTGTGCACACAACTGAGGCAAAGGCATTCAAGTGTAGTTTATCTCCAGTGTCCCTGTTTGTAAGTTCAGATATCTGCTGTATTTTACATTTTCATCATGTTCACTTTCAGCTGTTACAGGAGTTGTGTTTAGTTACTGCTGGTAAAAGCCAAACATTTCCTGATTTTGCTGCCTCATAGAAAGAACGCTTTTAAATAACTAAATAATGAAGAGGTTTTATTGTGAAGAATTTCTAGGGAATGAAACATGTTTGCAAACAAATTAACAGCTTTTTAGCATCTTTTTTCAATAGTGCTACAGGGAGGAAGTGTGTTTACAGCCGTTCCTCTGACCTCTACACAAGCTAAGCACATATTCAATTAAAGACATGCCTTCATGCAGGTAGCCTTGTTAAAATCCCTGCTCCGCTGGTCAAACCGTGTAGAGACAGACAAATTCCACAGGAAGTATTTTGTGATGTTTATCTGCCTTAAAATCCAACTAAATGTGAAATATAAATGTAAGAAATGAAATCCTAACTGAAGCAAATATAAAATGATTAATGCCCATCTCTGCTTTCCTCTGCAGGTGGACTATGAGAGTGAGGAGGAGGACGGAGGTGATGATGGCGAGGATAAAGAAGATCAGGGGGAAGAAGAGGAGGAGGCGTCAGAGAAAGCAGAGGATACTCTGGAAGAGACCCAGCCAGAGTCTGCAGGGCTCGGAATGCAGAAGAAGAAGAAAAGAGCAAAGAGAGTAGAAGGAGAAGAAGAACCCGTGAATCAGATGAGAGTGAACACCGTTCTTCAGTCCAACTCGGCGATAGAGAGATATTGCTACGATGTCGAGCATGAACTCTGGTGTGAGGTGAGTTTTTATGTGTTGCACAAGCATATGACTGCTTCAACTTCGATGTTCAAATTTCAGGTTTGACCTCTAGAAAAAAGCAGGGTATAATTCTTGTTATTATTTGCAAGATGAGCTCTGAAGGGAACAAAGCCAACAATGAGTCATGTATTGTATGTGTAGCCTGAGGGCACTGGAATCATGCAATACAACACGATTGTATTGGTTGCATTGTATGCATTTGATTGGTGTGAGGTTGTCCTCTTCAGAAACAGTCATCTAATGTGGGGGCACCATAGCCCCTTTGACACCCTATTTCCACTGCCATAGGTGTAGCCACAGTCTTACCTATCCTATTTGTCTGTGCCAAAAGGACTCCACAGTTAAAGCTATTTAAACGCATATAAGTAGTATTCTGATTACAAAGAAAAGCCATTTCATTAAAATATTGTGACTTTGTTCATTTAACCTCGTCACTGAGCTCAAGCTTTTGCGCACGTGTTGCGTTGCCTTGTGACGATACACCAAACAGCTAATAGCAGGAAGTCGCTTGCACTTGTGACCACAGTCACACAGCAAAACACAGATTATGTAGTGCAGAGATGTGACTCACCTGACACTCTCCCTCACTGTCTCTCATACATACACAAACTAACACAAGCGTTTTCCGCACCTCCTCCTCTTTAAATGTGTGCGGTGCTCATAGGACAGTTTATCTTCTTTTAATTGGTTACAGAAGTTCAATGATCGTATCTAAGCCATACTGTTACTTTCCTTACCTACACTGGTACATCAATTTCGAAATAACTCAACAAACACCTGTGTCAGGCGTTACACAATTTGCTAATGGCCATATACCAGCCAAAACTCATTTGTGTCCTCTTTGTGGGTAGATAAGAATATGCTGGTTTTAAACCAAACAGACTGCAGCTTTAAGATGTCTTCAGTGTTAGACCTCCTCATTGGTTTATTGTTAAAACCTCGATCCCTTTAACTTCTTCATAGGTTGACCTGGTGTTGCCGGTGAGCAAGGTGCACTTCGACCTGACCTCAGTCCTGTCCACGCTGGCCCAGAACGCCGTCATCATGGAGACCAAAGGCTTGACTCGCTGCCTGCTCAGTGAAATCACAACAAAGACCGGAGAGAAAGAGACCGTTCTCAACACAGAAGGCATCAACATGCACGAAATGTTCAGGCACAGTGATGTATGTGGGCAGCTATGTTTTAGAATGCAACACATTTTGGTTTAGTTCACACTTCTCTATTTAAATATGGGACTGCACTGTGGTTTTAAGGACAGATTGGACAAGGAAGTATTCATTATACTTCTAGTAGAACTTAATCTTGGAATGCACATAAACCATACAACACACTTTAGAAATGACCAGAGATTAGGTCACATAATCTTATCAACATAGCCTGGTGGCTTCTTGTTTGCTTTATTGACTGCAGATAACAATGTGTGTTGATTGTTGCTGCCTTTGATATTTGATATTTGATATATATTATTTAAACATTTATCGACAGAGATTCCAAATGAAATCTATATCAAATATCTGGAAAACATTTTAGATGGTTGCTGGTATTAAGGAGATTTTTTAAGTTTCAATTTACTATGTGTTTTAATATTTTAGATATTGTTTCTGCAAATGCACTATGTGGAGTTATATGACCAGTGCAATGCTTGAAACCATCCAATAATTCAACACACTGACAAATATATTTTGTCAAGTCACATTTCCTCCACGTAATCACATCATGGCACAGATACAGAATGACAGTTACACAAGTCGTTTAACTGTTTTCTGATATGTGACTTCCTCTTCTGCCTATTCAAATCTCATACAAATCGTTGTGGTGGAGTCAAATAAAGAGAAAATTGAAAGAGAAATTGATTTACATCTTGCATATTTTCCCCTCCAGATTTTGGACATCAACAGACTGTACTCCAACGAGGTCCATGCCATGGCCAAGACCTATGGGATTGAAGTGGCTCTGAAAGTCATAGAGAAGGAGATCAAAGATGTCTTTGCTGTCTATGGTAACACACACACACACACACACACACACACACACACGTGCAGTAAGTAAGGGATAATGTATAGAACGGCAGTCATTATCGGTATTATTAAAATAAGTCCCGACAGGACGAACCGGACCCCGACGTGAAGCGGAGCATTAAGAAGAGCCGTGTAATAAAACATCGTATACCACACCACAAAACACTCAGGTTTCATTTGTACTTCTCTGCCTGTCTCTAGGTATCGAGGTAGACCCCAGACATCTGTCACTGGTAGCAGATTACATGTGTTTTGAAGGTGTGTATAAGCCATTAAACCGACACGCCATCCGGTCCAACTCCTCCCCTCTGCAGCAGATGACGTTTGAGACCAGCTACAAATTCCTCAAACAGGCCACCATGCTGGGTGAGTAACAGATGATAATAAAGAGAAAAGAAAATATGCAAAACACTGAATAGTATTTAAAAACTACAGTTGCTTTAAACCATCTTGTATTCCATGAAGTTTCATGACAGTGTCTCGCTGATGTGGATTTTAAGTTGTCTCCTTTACCCATGAGCGACCCCTGCCCTTTGTCTTTGTGTTTTGGTTAAGTGTATTTTTGCTTCTTTTTTTCAGGGTCACATGACCAGCTGGTGTCACCCTCAGCCTGCCTGGTGGCGGGGAAGGTAGTCAAAGGTGGAACGGGACTTTTTGAACTGAAGCAGCCTCTGCAGTAGGAGAGGAGACGCTGCAGTCAGTAGACTGGTTGGACGAGGCGTACTGTAAAGTTGCCACACGCGAACTGATACCATCTCAGAGCTGGAGTGGATTCCCTTCCCCCTCTATGACATGACATATGTACCTTTTCTGACAAATGGATAAGAATCACTTGTTTTGTCTCAGTCGTACTTTATATGGTTGATGTGACAAATGCTCTTTAATATTTGTTGAGTGAGGGAGATTGTTCCTGAATTAACCGTTTGGTTAATTGACCGTTTGGCCTGATGGCCTCTATTAGAAATGAATGAAATCACTGAAAAGTCCCTGTATCATACTATAAAAGAATGCATTGTGTGTGTTTAGCGCACAACTATTTATTTTTTTTTGTCTTTTGTATTTAATAATGAAAATAAAGTAAAAATATAAGATAAAAATTGTATGTTATTGTTGTTGCTTTTTCTTAATATTGATTTTCAATATTAGTCGGCACAGTGGTGTTATGATCTCCTCACGTGTCAGGTGGTTGAGGGCTCTTGTGACGAAGGAGCGGAAATGATGCCGACCGTCCCGGCCGCTGATAGGCTGGCAACCAACAAGGAGGCAGAAGAAGTATATCTCTCACAAAGGGCAGCGGGATGCGGAGCTGAGCGGTTGTAGTGTAAAAAAAAAGGGATTCGACATGACTTAACTACGGAATCATTGAAGGGTGAGTGAATCAGTCAATACGTGGTAGAGAAGAAATTGTAGTTTACAGTACTGCGTGATAACTTGTGGTTAGCCACGCTTATCGTTCGGTGTTGAGCGGTGAACCCGCTAACGGTCCCCTCCGTGTGAGTGTAGCGGTAAGTCGCTCGACCAGGAGAACGAAGTGTTGCAGTTTAGCTGCATTTTTTTTTTTTTGCTCCTCGCTGCCACACAATGTTAACGCTACTGTTTGGGCCTGCCCTGCTCACCGTTAGTTGAGTTGATAACCCCAACAGCCCAGCCAGAACGCAGGATGTTCTTCGTAGGCCATGTTATTTAAAAATGCGGTGCTCAAATGACGCCTTGCTAAAACACCAGACCTGACATAAACACGGCAGGTAGCTCGTTGAAGCGGCGCGTCAGTCAGTGTGGGGGGTAATGCGCATTATCAAAATCATGAAAATGTCAGCTGAGGGCCAGTTATTCGACCACTTCTGTGCCGAAACCACCAAAACTGTTATGTAGTGGCAGGTGTCTTAATGGTAACGTCAAGTAATACCTGTGAGTATAGACATGGAAGTCCGACGTCGTGATTTTTGGCTAACGTTAGTGAAGGCAAGGTTACTGACCCATAGACGCTGGTTAAAGTCGTTATTTAAATATAATAACTGCAGCCCTGTAAGTTACTGTAGTCGAGTATCTGCCTCATAACTGGCTGCTAGCCCGCTAGCTACATTTGAGAGATGACTCTTTCTTTCGATAAAGATGAAGTTACTTGATACGTAAAGATTAAGAATTCACAACGCATGGACCAGTCGTAAATGATTAAGTGTTTTGATGGCTTAAATTTTACTAAACTATTATACGCATTAGTACTTCTCAGACTTTGAATCCCACCTCATGCAGCTAGGACATGTTAACAATATAACAATGCCATCACACTCTACTGTAAGCTTTGATACTTTCCTTTTGCTGTACTTGTATTGATATTTTGAAGCTAGATAGGTGGCATGAAGACTAAGGGAGTTTGTTTATTTAGTTTGTTAGGCATAAAGGATCAGTCACTGAAGATCTTTATCTTTTGACTAAGGCTGGGCGATATGGCCTAAAAATTGAATCTCCGATTTTTTCACACCAAACTCGATTTACCGGTCGATTTTTTTACCCTTGTCAAAAACAAACTTCAAATGACAAAGAAATTATTAAAAGCATTGCATTTATTTTAATGCTTTTATTTTAAACAAATTTTCCATTGTAAACAGTGCACCTTCGAACTCACAAAAATAAATAAAAGTGCATCCTTTTGAAAAGAATGTGTCCCTTTTTGATAAAATGCTTTTGTAAACATAAATTTAACATGTCAGATTGCTTGCTATTATGAAAACAGATCAGTTTCCATATTGGTATTGATAAAGTGTTAACACAACTTTCATTAAATACTTTATTTTGCAAAAGGTGCCTTTTGTTTACAAACAGTATTTTGTATCCCTGAAGATATGTAAATTAAACATCTGCATTGTATGGTAAACATCACATGTCGGTGGTGTGTGCTGGCTATCTATTTAACACATTTTTGAACAGGAAGACGAGCCTGTCTGCTTCCTCTGGCTCGAGGCCCAGTTGTGGCTTCGTAGCACAAACCTGGGGTCGAACATTTTCAGCATGTGGATGAACCTCCAGCTTTTCAACTGTATATATGGGCACAATATCATTACCGATATGCAAGGTGACTGCATTCGTAAAAGCTGTCCACCGGGACCCTTTCTTGTCATAAGGAACACAATGATTAAATGATTCCGCTAATGTTTGCTGCTTTTTAGTGGATATTTGTGGGCTGCTGCGCTCCTGTGCATCTCGTAGTGAACAACAAGTGTCCCACTATGATGCATGCGTCTGTTTGAGATGCTGAAATAAATGGGTTGGTCCGCTGTCTTTAGTAGCAACAGCAGCCTTTAAACAAATTTTGCAGCAGGCTGTGGTTTGTACGAGGTCTGACGCCACAAAACCAAGCTACTAATGAGACAATGCCTTTTTAGGAACAAACTCTTGGCTTGCTGCCATGGTGTTGTGTTTGTTTCTCTGTGGAAAGTCAATGCGGGGGGGCGGGCGGAGCCCACTATGAACTATGGGAGCCCATGGGGAGCGGCGGTGGACAAGTTAAAGAGAAAATCGATTTTATTTTTTTAAAATCGTATTAAACCACAAACTCGAATTAATCAATTTTATCGATTTATCGCCCAGCTCTACTTTTGACTGAAAATGTTCCCCCCTAACTATATGGTGCACCTTTAAATACTTTCTCTCTGTTGTCTATAGGTTTACCTTAAGGCTAATGTGCAGCCATTAGCTACAACAAATTACATTCCAGTTGAAGTGTGATCCCTAACAATCTTTGTACTGAAAGGTGCCGTAGAAATACAATTGTTAACATGACACCAGTTTGTATGTCCCACCATTAGAAATTGCTCCGCTGCGACATAACTGCCAGCATTATATCAAACGGCTGGTTTGTGAGATGTCTGAGTTTGATTTTAAAAAATGTAAGTTATTTGCTGCTGCTGTTTTAGTATCCCACTAATGTGGCAAATATATTCTGTCTGTCCAGGACAAGACCCTTGAGAGCCAGAGGGCTCCAGAGGTCAGCAGTGAAACCAGAGGAGTTCCCGGAATCCAATGTGGATGAGATCAAGATGAAGCTTCCTAAGCGCTGGGTTGCAAACAGGTGATGATGACAAAACATAACATAGCACAAAGACTCTACTGTTCCCTTTGAACAGTGGTGGATAGATAGACACACCTGATGAGACAGACAGCTGGAGGACTGCAGTATCATTTATGGCCACTGCCAGTTTGTTTATGACTTTTTACTCCGTACAGTTTGCATTTACATTTACATATACCTGCATGTTCATGACTTTAGAAGGCAATTTTAACAGCTAAGATACAGACTTGGAAGTGAACACAAATGCCATGAGTCTCAATCAAAGTACAGTCAAGTATCATGTGTCTGAAGAACTGTTTTTAGACAAAAGCTGCTGTTCCCACTTGAGGCAACAACAATGAAAAGCTCAGCTGTGTGTTTGTTTTGCAGATGAATTGTCACACTGTGTAGAATCTGTTTGTCAAACTATTATCAAATAGCAGCTGATCTGAATGGAGTCCACCTGATGCTATGCTGACCGTGCCCACTAAGCAATGGTGCCAAGGGAGTTATTGCCACAAACTATCAATCAACATTATCCTTGTTTATTATATTGATGTTATGCAGGCACAGTCTTTTTCCTGTGCTCTTGTCAATTCATCAATATTTTTTCTCTGAACTAAAAAGTGTGGCACAGTATACACATTCAAAATACAATTTTCTGTATTTACAGAAGAATGCTGTGAATTATGTTCATGTACAGTAGTCGTAGAACAGCCACTCACTGGACGCTTTATTGCATTCCTTCTGTGAGTCTGACTGATTCTTAAATCAGGGCCTGTATTCACAAAGAATCTTAAGGCTAAAAGTACAGGGACAGGGAATTATTAAAACGATATTGGATGGACCGCGAAGGTATTGAAGTTGTGGTTGAGTTGGTGAGGGATGCAATAACGTCCCCAACCAGCTGAAACAATCCAATAACGCCAGAGTTAAAATGTTTGGCAACACTCTGGTATTTGGCTACGGGGAAAATGCAGCTCTGCAACACAGATAATTTAGGGATATCACAGCCATCAGCAATCTACCAAACCATCAACGCGCTCTGTAGACCCCATATAATCCAACAACAACAAAGAATGAAAGCCAAATTCATGGACATTGCAGGTATACCTGGTGTGATCGGTGCCATTGATAGGACGCATATTAAAATAATTGCACCCTCTCAGGATGAAGACGTCCTTGTCAAGTTGCAATCCATCAATAGACAAATTGTCTTTGACGCACGTTACAATATAGACTTAGACGACTTTATTGATCTTGATTTTGGGAGGTTCACTCCGGGAAATTGAAGTTCCATGTCACACACACAGCACTGTCACACACATATACAGTAAAACAGATATACATATAAGTAAATAAAAGAAAACACTGTAGAAATAGAAATAAATATATACGTGTGTATATAATATATAAAAACTGTACACAGATACACAGTATCTGACATGGTTATGATTTTTTGCACATGGTCATTGTAAAAGTCCTTCATTCCCTCTGTGTTCATCTGTTAGGACATTGTTGCGAAATGGCCCGGATCAACACACAATTCCCGAATTTTAATGGATTGGTTTGGGTTACTTGTACTTGCACTTAATTCTCCTCATAAATACATTTCTTTATCGAATATCTTTTCATAGGCTTTGTCATGAGCTTGTAGGCAACTTCCTTATTTTCACTTCATGCATTGCGTAGCCTAAATGACTTTTCAATGGGCTGCCCTGTCACTCAACAACCAATCACCATTGTCACTGCTTCTAAGTGCGTCCTTATAAGTTGACTTCATCCATAGCAACAGAGAGTTAGTTGTTCACTGTTTTCATGACTAAAAGTAGGTCTCAGCGGCTTTGTGAATTACTTTTAAAAAAACTTTTAGTCCGATTTAGGAGTACTCCTAACGTTAAGATAAAAGTCTTTGTGAATACGGGCCCTGGTCAGGTAACATTTTTCTCTACTATCAGTGCATCACTCTATGGGTTGTTAGCATTTCTCTGAATGTGACTCATGCGTACGCCTCTTCTCACATCTTGTCCCACCACTTCAGACACACAAAAATTGTTGCTTCTGTCATGGCAACTAAACTCTGAAAACGAGGAACAAGCTATTTTCACTCACAGTATTATCATACTTGTATTGCTTAGAGCATGGTACACAAGACAATAGGGTAGTCACACTAATGCCAGCTGTTCTCTCTATGGCCTAATTATCATCTTGCATGCCTTTGTTCTTAAGACAAACGGCTTAGAAGTCAAAGGTCAGGATCTTCTGATTACATCCAGGTGAGCAACAATGCCTTAGTTAACGCAATCAGGCCAGGGTTCATTTGGTCAAAGAATGCATTTTACAATTTTTTATTTTTTTATTTTTTTACTTTACATCCCATGATCATCATCATCATCATCTGTCTGGGATAGAATAGAAGTCAAGTGTGTGTTCATGTTTGTCAATTTGCACAGCAGTTACACTGGCCTTAGTGCATTGTTTGCATATCAGACCAGTAAAACTACTGATAACAGACGTGATACGAAACAGGGCGATTCTCTGCGTCACTGTGTAAATGCGTGATGTACCCGTGGATGACAGGGTCCCACTCATGGACATCATGCAGATATTTTATCCCACGCTTCAGTATTCTCTTATAGCTTAGTTATTTTTGTGTCATTAATAGCCATATATACAGTGTTTGACTTGAGCATGTGTGTGTGTGTGTGTGTGTGTGTGTGTGTGTGTGTGTGTTCAGGCGTGTGTTACTGCTGTGTGTGGTTTTAGGTTTGCTGAGTTTGGTATCAGTCTTTCTACCACAAATTGAAACAGAGACAAGGAAACCTGTTGACTGGCGTGTCAACCCTGCCCATAGAAAGGTGAGAGTGGGTGTTTGTGGTGCAGGCTTTCAAGTTCCCTGTTCTCAGCATTCAGAGCTGAAGCTTAAGTTGACAGTGTACAGACCGCCATTTTGACACAGATGTTTCCAGTGTAACAGAAGGAAAAAACTAAACAAAACATGAACAATAGAGAATTCATAATGGAGCTGGAGAAAAGCCAAACAAACTCAGTCAACATCAGAGAGGCTGTATGAGTTCTACTTGAAGCTGAACAGTTTCAAAAAAACAATGTAACATCATGAACAAATTAATCATTTCTGCCCAACACGATATCTGTTTGGTTGCTCTTACATAAGTGGCTGGTTGTTGGCTGGACATTTATGGGATAATAGATTGTTCCTGTTAACTTGGATTCTATAGTCTTCAAACTTTGCCTCAAGTTTCTTATGCTGTTAATAGCTAGAGATGATTGCACAATGGTCTGTAGGCAGAAAATAAATTGATGTGATCTGAGGGCGCAAAATGAAATGAGTAATAAAAGTGATAAGCTAAGTTATTAATTATTTGAGTGGCTTTCTGGCTGTTTAGGTACATTTGTAGAGTAGTATGATATGACTAAATTTAGCTAATAATTTTTACCATATTTCCTTTGTCAAAGTGTTTGACAAACTTGTGTGGCTGTTTGTCAGAAGAAAGACATAAAGATTTTTTCTTACATAATTAAAATTAACATGAAGTGACTTGGTCAAATTGGGAATTGAGACGTGTTGACTGTATTGAAACTTGGATAAAAAGATGCTTTTCAAAGAATGTTCTGTATTTTTCTTCCATGTTGCTAAATATAGCACAATGTGGTTTCAGTTTGTTCATATACTGACAAATAAACATAGAAAAACAATAACCTTTTTATCTTGTGACTCTATGTTGCCACAGTGGAACATTGATATCAATATGATAGTTCTCACTGCCTCATCACTGCAGAAAATCCAAAAAGAAAATACTTTGTATTGCCACAGATTGATGTTCAGAGAAAAAACACATTTTGACTTCATTTCCTCTTCTGTGAAAAGCCACTAAAATTGAGTCTTTGACACACTTTTTAAAACTGCTCTTTGTAACCGCTAATCTGCTTCTTAGTAGTAATATGATACACAATGACTGTCCCCCGCCCCTTGTTTTGTCTCAGTTTCCTGACGTGCTGTGAAACAAGCTACCATGTTATCATGGTCTGTTCACCTGTCGTGATCATTGTTCTGATTTTGGGGCATTAATGTAAATGAAATGAACTCTTTCTTGACAGAAATATGAGTCAATAAGGTAACAAATGGAGAAAGGGCGTATATACAACTAAATTGAAATTGGAAGAAAACACAGAAACTATACAAGAGCAATTGAAGACAAAATTACAAGGCAAAAGTGGAAATTACCTAAAGATATCAGAACAAAGTGGCTTGGATATTACAAGAGAATTCTGCACTGTTCGTCACAACATCATTTTAATGTCACTGCTTTGGAGCTGACATAGAGCTGACATCTTGTTTTCACAACCTCTGCAGCGGGTGCACGAGCATGTCCACAGGGTTTTGGAGGGTCAGTGTCACCCAGACAGGACCAGGCGGAGCCTGTTAGAACGACTTCCTGCTTCCAGTCAAGAGACCCAGCCCTTTCTGTGGAAAGACATTCCATTCCCTGATGATCTCTTCCAGTATCCACCGCCGTTTGGGTTCAGAGGTCTTCAGGGCAAAGTAGAGGAGCTTCTTAAAAAGGTGAATAATACAACCTTTTACTTTATGAAGTGTAAGTACAATGTTGAATATGTTTATTTTATTTGAAGATGGACCCCAAGAAGAGTGGTTGTTGCCAAGACAAAAACTTATGGGGAATTCAATAAGCAGTAAACAATGTGACAAATGGAAATGCCAAAACACACCAAAAGCTTTGCATGACATAGGAAAAGCCTACCTCGATTGAAAGATGCCTCGGCACATGCAGATATAGTGAGGTACACCACAGCAGTTGTTGCATTTGTTCAATGTAAAACCAGATCAGCCCTAAAACCCGTAACGTTTTGCAGTGGATCCTTTTGGGTCCTGTGGATTGAGGGTTGGGGCCTCTGTGGTTTTGGCTTGTTGTGGACCGGGTGTGGTAGGGCATATTTTTTATGACAATAATGTTAAGTTAGGTCGTACCTATCAAAGTCACATCAACGTGAATGCCCAAGGTTCCCCAGTGGAACAACTTAACGAGATGTTCTATTTTATTCCCTTCATCTGTTAAATTTGCGGTGGGTTGGTGTATAATACAATGATATGCAGGGACGTGCACATGATTATAGAGGGGCAGGGGCTCAAAGTCAGAAAAGGGCAGTATGTGTATTTTTTGTTCAGGCATAATAACACAATATGTAGATTAATGTAAAAAAAGTACTTATAGAAAGCTAACTTCTTAGCTGTGTATCCTGTGTAGCAGTGAGTGACATGCAGTTGCCATTTCTTTTGTGTCAACATGAGTTTATTCACATTATCATAATACTGAGGTTTGGAAGACATGCAATTCAGCTGTAGCTCTTAAAAGCAATAAAACACTGGTTTATTATTAGGCTATTTATTGGAGGGCAAGTGCAAACTAGAAATACAGGCTAAACATCTAAAACTGTGACAAAACCAAGAAATTACTACTGTGACTGTTAGTAGGAACAGCAATGTTTACAACTGCAAAGTCACAATAAACGCAATATCTGGAACAAGTTTAGATAAACAGCCGACACAGACAGCTGTCATAGTAGATTATTCTTATCTCTCATTAACAAGCAGTTAGCTTAACAAGCACAAATGGGAGCTTTTCTGAAATATGACTTATATTTAAATATGTTGAATAAGTGGGAGGCGACTTGTTAGCCCCCACAAGGAAGTTATGTTAATGGATTATAACTCAAAAGGTTCAAGTCGCTTGACTGTCATGTCTCATCTACTGTGCTGGTGGAGTTCTGATGAGGCAGTGGCTCTCTCTCTCTCTCTCTCTCTCTCTCTCTCTCTCCTACATGTGCACATGCCTGATGATATGGTATGTTGACTGGATTCACACTGCGGTCATTTCTAATATGCTACTCGATATGATGTGACATGAATCAGAAAGGATTTTGTTTACTGTGCAAACTTAGAACATCGTTGACCAAGCAGGATTTGAAAACTGCATACCTGATGGAAAAGTACCTGCTCTGACCACATCATCTGGTATGTGGCCATAAAGTGCAACCTCTTTAAACATTTCAACCCTCAGTATGTTGCAAAAAGCCTTTTTCTGGGCTGGACTAAGATCCAGAATGAACTTTGGTGGTTTACAACCCCCTCAAATGAAGGAAAAGATTGCGGCTTCATATTGATATTTCAGTAAGCCGACATAACATGATAAACCTGCTAGGCTCATTTCTGACAACAGAACAGACAAACCAACATTGGTCGACATAGAGCAGGAATTGAAATATAAATTTGTTTTAAGACAAAACTTTAAAACTAAGAATCTACAAGAATTTACATATATTACATTGAGGTACAACCTGATGTAATGATGAAACCTGATGAAATTAAGAAAGGAGGAAACACCATCACCTGGTTTATTAATGGCATCTCATATATAGGAAAAGTGTTGATTGAAACTTCAAACAAAAGTTAGATTTGTGAAATGATGATTTCTGGCCGCACCTAAAGCTGAAGGACTGCCTGTCTACAATTGGTGGTCCAGTGTCAAAGACCCCCAACTGCACACTGCTATTTTGACACAAATTGAGCATCACGATAATCAGCTCCATCCAAATGTAGTACAAATGTTAACCTAATTATCATAAATTCTGTGAAAGAACTTGCAAATGAATGTGTTTTTTCCAAAAGACAAGTGAATGGAAACTTCATAATGAAATCAGTTATTTTCAATCTAAGTGTCCTTGTGCAAGGGGTTGCAGAAGTTTGGCACTGACGGACTTAGAAAAAAGAGGAACGTGCACCTTTAGCTCATGCGAATGTAGTTTATCTGGCTAAAAGGTTTTTGATAATGAAATTCACATCTAATTTCTACATTGGGCAACCCAGTAAAACAAAGATCAAAGATCCTGACTCTACTTTCCTCTGGGGGGGGGGAAACAACACAAAAGTATATCTTTATGTTCTTCTATGTACTGTACTTTTTGCAGTAAAAACCTCATGATTATATGCGTGAATTTTCTTTTACAGCTGCCAGACTCTGATTCCGCATTTCAGTCGGGAAACACATCAGATACATGTCGCCGCTGTGTGATCATTGGAAATGGAGGCATTCTCAAAGGCCTGGAGCTGGGCACTCTCATTGACCGTTTTGACACCATTATCAGGTTAGAAACTGACTAAAAACGCATGCTGAGAATCAATATGCAAGTTTCATTTTGACTGTAGTGTCAGATGTTCAGGTAGTAATTATCATCACCAACACTTCTCACCTTGTGCACCCCAAAGTCATGTGACTCATTTATTTATATTAGAAATCACTGACTAGGTTTCTCTCTCGTTCAGGCTGAACAGTGGCCCTCTTGGAAAGTTCAGTGTTGACGTTGGAAGTCGAACCAGCATCAGGATGAGTTACCCAGAGGGCACACCGCTCCACTGGGTCGACACAGACCCACGCACTCTGTTTGTAGCTGTGGTGTATAAAGGTGTAGACATAAGCTGGACCTCTGCTATGATCAACAAGCTCACTGTGGTGAGTAGTTTGTGTCTATGTTTATTAATTGAGTTAAAATTGTCCCAAATCCAACGATAATGCAGGTTATTCAAACATGGCTTCAGGAAGAATCATTAAGAAATATGTTATTGGGTTTGATGTATTTTATAGGAAATTCTGTCCAGCCACACATGCAGTCCTAGATACAGTAGTCAGTACTTCTTGCAAATACTTTGAATGTGGTAAATATGGACATATTTTACTTCCTTCCACTGTTTGCTGACATACAAAGTACATATTTACATAGAGTTCAAACTCTAACAGTGAAAAAACCTGCAAGTGGATTTGGTTAATAAATGTACTTCCACTTGTCATTAGTTTACTTTTTTTGAATGACTGTGTGGCTAAACTCCCTCTGTTAGCTGGTATCCATGATGAGTAGCTTCATGAATCTAATTGATGAGTTTGCATCATCCTCATTGTTTTTCACGATGCCAAAGTCTTTGTGTGATCAAGATTTAAAACTGATCTCTAGTCTTGAGAAAGAGCTGTCGCTGTCTACGATCAGAGTGAGGACTCGTGTCCTTTGTCTTGCAGCCTCTGTGGGACTGGCTCTTCTTCTGGCAGAAGGTTCCAGATCAAATCCCTCTTGAGGCCCACCGGTTCAGACTTCTAAACCCCAAAGTCATCAGAGAGACCGCACTGGATCTACTAAAATACCCTCCACCAAGAAGACGCCTGTGGGGCAAGGACAAGGTAATAGACGCTTCTGACGTTCTCTGTCTGTTCTTATAGCCACTGTAGACTACTGAATCAAGACAATGTCAAATATAGTCTGTTATGTTTAATAGACACTTTTTACCCAGGTAGTTCCCACTTGCACATTAATAAATATAACAAAATTACTTGGACACCATTCAAAATCTCAGCTTCTTAATGGAAAAATGTAAACTCTTTAACTGGCTTGTTTATATTTATTAGCCATCTTATTACTATCACCAGCTTGTAGTTAGATAAATACAATTTTGAAATCATTTTTGTTTTGAAAATATTTGGATTTAAAGCTAACTTTATTTCTTTCTTTGTTGATTCCGGCAACCCCTATGAACAAAAGTGAGCATAAAGCCCTGTGTCATAAAGATCTCGATCTGGCCAATGCTTGCATTTGTTTTCCAAGTCAGTGAAGGAAAGTAGGACTGCAATTGTTGTGTAGGAGAGGCTCCCCTCTGTGTTTGGTTTCGGATATTGCAGTACCGACAGCAAGAGCATATTTTTGCTGAACAGCCCCTTATTTATACATTGTCTAGTTTGCAGTGTGGTTATATTGCTTTTTCTTAAATTTAAACAGGTTTCCCTTAAAATGTAAACTGCCAGAAATATGTTATTTCTAATGAGTTAATGTTTCATGTGATATAAAGCTGATGTGAGCTTCTATCTTAAAGATTCAGTAAAAATCACTCAGTATAATGTATGCACAATTATTTTCGTGAAGTATCTGCACTAATCAGAATACGACTCAGCTTTATTGTCCAAGTATGTGCACACATGCGAGGACAGATGTACTGACACAGGTCCAGTAGAAATGGAGATAGTAATAGACATACAACTAAAAACAAGATCTTCAAATGTTAACAACAGCAAGTAACAATAAAGAAAGCTATTATGTATGTACAAGTAGGTGACAAAACAGATGTACATAGAAATATCAAATCTGACAATAACCAGCATACAACGGCTGTATACAGGGAAGTGTTTCAGTGATATGTGATATCCTTTATATGTAGGAATGGAAAAATATAAAATTGGAATTCTAAAATGTATTATTTGGGTTAGCAGCACTTGGAGTTTACTTTTAAGGAATGTAAAAAAAAAAACTAGAAGCCACACAGGATTTCAGAAAATAAGACTATTATTGATGGTGGTTTGCTGGAACAGAAGTAGTAACTAAACAGATTTGAGTGAAGAATGGAAATAAACAATGGCTAATTAAAGATGATGACAATGTTGTCGTTCTTCTTAATTACATTTTGTGTCTTTGTTATTTTGTCTGTAGAATGTGCCTACTATTGGTGTCTCTGCGCTGGATTTAGCCAGTCTGCTGTGTGATGAAGTCAGCGTGGCAGGCTTTGGCTACAACCTCACCCAGCAGTGGGCGCCACTGCACTACTATGACAACCTGTCCATGAGCGCCATGCTGCAGGAGACAATGCACAATGTGGACAGAGAAACTGAACTCCTACAGAGCCTAGTCAGAGAGGGGGCAATCACTGACCTAACAGGGGGGATTCACTGCTCCTTCTGCTGACCCTGAGATGTCTGACTATAAAGCACTTCAACCTGTTTATTGTGAAGTGCTTTTTAAGAAGAAATTAAATACTGTGTGAAAATATTGTATCGATTGCAATAACCTGACCAAAGGATTTACAAACCAGCTGAGAGGTAAACCTGGCCCAAAGACTGAAAGAAATTTAGTCTTAAAATCTGTCAAATTTGTCACAAAGTGCTTCTTGAAGGAAACAAAACAAACTAATAGTAGTACCTGCTGGGCTAGTCTTTCAGTGTTTATATTTTAAGGGTTCCTCTGTTAGAAAATCATACATTTGTAATGATTCAGATTCATACCAGCATTGCATATATTTATCCAGATGTTCAATATATTGCGGGTATTTTTAACATCAAAACATATGCACCCCAAAAACTATGTAAACACTGGTATTATTATAAATAGTTCTCACACTTCTGAATTTAGGACTGCTTCAGCTTGTAATACCATAACATCTTACCGGTATCATCGTACCTTTACTAGTAGTAAGAGTTCAAATGGTGGTATCAAACTATATTGTTAAGCAGATAAACTGAACTAAACCTATTCTTTTTTATTTTACTTTTAAATTAAATGACAGTTAAATATGCTCAATACATTTTGTGTGTTTGCACTGGAACAAATATATCTGTATTTAAATTTACATAGGAATGTGAAAACTATTGAAAAAAAAGGCAAAAAAAGTGGATTGATTTGCATCAGTCCAAGATGTCTTCAAGGACGTTTTTGAAGCAGGCTTCAAATGGTTGAAACATCTGAAAACATATTTTGTCACTTGTGTTTTTACATTTTAAAAGGTGTTGTAGAAGATGGTACCAACAGAAGGTTGTGAAATGCCATGTTTATCTGCACATTTTAGTATTCCACTGTAGATTAGCATTCTTATTCAGCTCCGTCTGTGTTTTTGGTACAAGCATTTTTTATGTTGCTCCACAAGAGTTCTGATTTTGTTTTTTATACACTTTATCTTATTTACTGTGTAGTCTCTCAGAATGGCTGGCCTGTGAAAAAGCATATAGATGTTCAAGTCTTATGTCACTGTTATTTTGTGAGACCTTATTAAAATGCACATATGATGGAAATAAATACATGACACAGTGAGTAAATGAGTTTAGTATTTTCATGCAATGATTTTTCATTTTATTTCAAAGTTATGTTTCATAATTAAGGTGTCAGGATTTACATTTACTATTTATGTCCCTTTAAAAACACATCTAGATAAAACTATAATCTACATTAATGCACAGGGCTACAGCTGCTATTGCTGTCATCTACCAGATGTAGCTGTCAAGCTTCACATTTAAGAAGCAAAATGGTCTTTTAGACATTTAGACAGGTCTAAGTCCCAAGTCTATATTTCTTGGACAAGTCGGGTCAAGTGGAGTAGTTAGTTAAGGCGGGTCAAGTCACTTTTCCCTCAAGGTACTGCAGTCTTATCTACAGTATTTAGTCTTTGTAAAGAAAAAAGACATGGTATTATAACCTTTCCAGTTGTATCCGATATCATCCCGTTAATCTAACCTTTTCAAAAATGTATTGAATCTGTATTGAAAACCTTAGATGAACATAGACAAGTCATTTCAAGAATTATGTCTCAAATTGAGACAACCCACAAGTCTAACTTCCAAATTGAGTCTTCAGTCATTTATTTTCTGTCAGGTCTACCACAATCTCCACCATTACCAACATCTCTTAACAAATGTTAACCACTTTTACTTTTATATGTCAGTTCTTTCTGTTAGATGAAGTGAAATGTGCTACAAGCACATTGCATATACAAGTCATGTATATGCATAAAAGGAGTGCGCACAGGCCAGGACACACCTGGTTCCATATTAATACTTTCTACTCAGCAACTATGACATTGATTGTGAGACAAAGCTGGTTTGTTGATTGTACAGCAAGAGTTGCCTCCTGTCTTGCTGATTGCAGAAATCCATGTAGAGTTTTCTGATAAAAACAATGATTAAATTCAGTCTATTGTGAAGCTGTTAATGTATGACCAGACTGAAGGTACTGGGCCAAACCATGCCTCTTTAAAACCTTTTACTACTAACTTTACTTGGATCGGAAATCAGGCAGTTCCCCCTTCAAAATAAGGTGTAAAAATATGTTTAAATCATTACACCATCAAAAGACAATCTGAAATTGCTGCTACAGTATTTTATTTTAATAAAAAAAATATTACCAATTAAACATATAACGCACCTGTACTAGTTTACCATTTAGCCCTGGAATCTTTTTTTCAGCATAAAGCTGTGTAAACACACCGGGTTTTATTTTGAAAATTTCATCCGGAAGTTGTAGTTTTTAACACCACAATTAGCTGCGCGTGGTGAAGAAGACGAAGCCGGGACCTCTGCTGCTAACAGGTGAAGTGCCTCTGACAAGTTACTGTTTGTCGGCTTATTAAATAGACATAAATTATCATTTGTTGAGTAGCTGTTCTGCTGTATGCTGAACACAAATGTGCACATGTAACATTTCATTTCATGCAGTATTATTGAAATCTAGGAGCATCCCGAACTCTATTCAAATATCTGTCAGTTTAACGGTAACTTGTTAATGCTAAAACATGAGTGCGCGTGACTGAAATACCGACTTTTCCGTTATGGTTTTGTTCCACGAGCTATTCAAACTCGGCATTCACCTTCAGAAAGATAATATATGACTGCTTCATAACACTTCAAAACTCAAAGTGTTCATTCACCTCAGTACACTGCAGAGTCTGCACGGTTAACCGGTTGTAGTTTTTAGCCTATAGAGGACATTTAACTGATAGAGGTGCATAGTACTTCCCGGGGGTTCCTGTTTATGCGTCGAAATGGCTCCTGTCAAATTTAAAGTTTTTTTCAGGAGTTTTTCTTCAATTTACAGAAAACCCGAGCTTTGAATTTATGGATGGAGTTTGCGGCTTGGTTCTATATGGTGACTATTTCATGAATGGTCTTTAAATCCAGACGCTGGTCGAAGTCCGACGAAGTGTGTGGTATTAATGCATGATAAAAACAGTGTATTTTTCTGTAGAAACCTGTGTGCATAGATAACGTCAGACAGGTGGACACAGAATGTAAACGACAGCTAGTAGGGGGTCTTATGGCTCAATGCAGGTTTTGAGGTGAAAGGTGACTCGTCTCTGATTGGCTAAAATCCATGAACCCACCTTATTTTCATTGGTTCCTTGGCACGCTTCCCCCTTACATCGTAGACTCTCTGCCCCGCCCCTCCCTCCCTGGTGGCGCTCGTTCTGCTTACTCAACATGCATGCGGTGATGTATGACAG